>CATIWQ010138316.1:0-21351 GCA_949673415.1 Euphorbia schlechtendalii | reverse complement strand
GATCTAAGCAACCGGTCTCATGAGCTGAATGTGGTGATAAGTGTATAATTACACTTATTATCATATTAATATTACACATTAAACACTATGAATTAAGTCATTTTTATACTTCATATAAAAGATTTCACGTGGTATGTAGTTATTTTTTATGCAAATGCAGATACTAGGTAAATCTTGGGAGTAAAATGATCTAAAGTGGAACTCTATGAAAAAAGAGTGAAAAATGTTCAAAAAGATGCGTGGAACTTAAAGATTTGGCTTAGGATCGAAGCTATTAAAGATCGGTGAAGTTGTAAGGAGATTTCTGAAGAAAAACTCAAGTCATGATCGTGACAATTATTCATGGTCACGACTAGTTCTACTTCAGACCAGAAGTCTGCCAATAGAAGTTTCACAATCGCGACATGTATATCGCGGTCGCGACTTTGACGATTTTCTTGTAGTATCTTCTTAACTACCAACCGCCAGATAATCATGATCAACCGCCATCAGCTACAAATGAAAAGACACTTATCAGAAGTCAACCAATCATGAAAAGGTGCCTATCTATTGTGGATTATATTAAAGCCTCTCAACCAATCATAATGAAGAGATGCAATCATTCACCAATGGATACAATCCTTCGTTTGGATAGACACAACCCTTCGAACTCTATAAATAGGACTCCAAACCTCACTAATTTCATGCAGAAGAGAGGGGTGAAAGATAGTGTATGGTGTATGGATAGAGAATAAATATCTAGTTTCGCTATGTTCATAAGCATTAGCAAGAAAATGTTTAAGTGATTCGAATCCCTGTTTCGATGATTAGATTTCTCTAAATTCTCAAGCAATTGTTGTATTATTGTACTTGAAAATCACTTATCATTAAAAGTTTTCGTTCTTCAATATTCGTTTGTTCGATATTCGCAAAGAATAGCATCCTAACGGAGGTTCTGTACTGGCCGAGACCGAATTCAAAGTAGACGTAGGAATTGCGGAAATTGACGACTCCCATTAAAGAGTGGATACAATTTGATCAACTTTAGATTTCACTTGCATACCTTAAAACTTTGCTTTGCTTTCTACGTATTCTTTCTATTTTGAAGTTTATGATATGTCTATGTGTGATAATGTGTATTTCGTGTTAAGTCTTTCATGTTAATCAAGTTATATGCATTGGAGTTAATTTTAAGAGTAGTTTCGGGGTTAACATTTTCGTGTATAATCACTGGATTTGTGATATAACGCTATTTAGTGAGCTAACATTTTTGGAATGGTAACTTGCTAAATGTGGCTATGTAAGAGCGACCCGTACTAAGCATAGTATTGATGTTGTCCAGGTTTTTATGATAGTCTTAATTCATTTGCGCTAGATTTAGAAAAGTCATTTCATGTGTTTCTCTACGCCGAATAATTGAACATCCTAGTATTTAGAACCGAGTTTGTTAGATTAGTTTAGTGAATCATAACATCTTTGTTGAACTTGCATGCTTTCTCTGCTATCCTTATTTCGTATGGAAAATCTATATATTTAGATTCTCTAATCTTTCATACCTATATTTACTCATTTTTCATTCTAACCCTTCTTTCCTAAAACTTTACCTTATTATATTTTACTTTCCTTATTTTATCTTCCTTATTGATCTTTAGAGCTAGCCCTTCCCTGCGGGATCAATATCTTTTAAAACTACATCGCAACTATATACTTGCAGTTATCATCATTTTTCTATTTGATAAGAGGTACTGACAACACCTATATTTTTTGTGAACAAGTTTTTGGCACCATTGATAAATAGCTGAAAATTGTGAACAAACTATTAAACTTATCAGTAGAAAAGTGGTGAACATGTGGTTCCTTGAGTTAACACATGAGTGTATTCAAGTAATACATTGGAGAGCACTATATGATAGACAATCGAAAATAACTATATCCATGTGTTGATGTCATGTCTTATTGCAGTAGAAGTACAAGTATCCTCAAAACTCAGATACTGGATACCTTGTGTAGGAGTTCCTATACTTTGGGTCACACTTATTCATACCCTGGTGATTAGGATGATACCAATTATTACGGGTATAGTGATGATCACATGTTGGTAATCAGAGTAGTCAACATGGTACCATCACTCCTTATATAGTTATATAATGGGAGATGCCCCTTATTGAAGTGATACACTCATAAACCTCTTATTAGAGTGTAAGATAGATAAAACAGGTTTCTAGTCACTCTTGATAGATAATGGCTGAGTGGTGTTCTTCGTGAACAAGTCTAATTCCAAGATAGCTACAGCTATTAAATGAGCTTACACTTAATCGAAGCTCAATAAACTAGATGGTAAATAACCTGATGGAATGAGTGTAATGTATTGATTACTGCTGCAGAATCGGATTAAGTCAAAAGCACATGACGTTCCAAGTATCGGGCGATCATACACCTTTGCTAGAAAGCCCATTTGATTGTCTTGAGCTATCGGGTTCCATATCGGTATGGAACACTAGGCCTAAAGCTTCCCAGATGGGAAGCCAAGTTAAGGTTAACCTCTAGCAGCTCAATACTTTAGGATCCTATGAGGACACACACTTCAAGTCTTTACCAGTCTAAGTAAAGAACATATAGACTTGGTCTATGCCGAGAATATTTTTTTGTTGAATTCGTTAGAAGAATTATTAATTTGTTAGACTAAATTAATAATTAAAGATAATAAGGAAAAAATAGTGAAAAATGTAGGGAGCGAAGCAAAGGGAATTTTCTTGTTGCCAGTGGGCCCAAACGAACATAGGATTATCTAAGTGAGGCCTGCATAGCTGCTCCATGAATAGAAAAGCTCATGGGCTACTATTGTGGGGGGAAAGCCCGCACGTGCTAGCAGGCAGTAGGCTTGCAATTGCTGCCTATGGCTGTGCTTACACGGGCCTATCGTGCAAGCCTGCTTGCGTGCACCGCGTGGGTTACCGACAAGCCCTTAGGGTTTACCTTATGGAGGTAGCCACGGGGTAACCCGCATATCTAAGTGACCCGCGTGGCTAACTCGCATGTGAGATGGGAATACCCCACAAAGAGTTTTAGGGGGAGTCTAACACTCCCCCTTTGCCTATATATAGGCCTCCCAATCTCTTTGTTTTACACACTACAGCTCAGCTTTTCTCTCTAAGATCGACATCTCTTTCTTCGTTCATTGTGAGAGATCCTTCCCAAGTTTCTCTAAATAACATAGAATTTATTTAGATGGCTCTTTCTATTTGAAGAGAGTCTTCTCAGTTTATATTTTCGAGTTGGTCTTCTAGTGGTCTAGCAACTGCTGTCTACTAATGGGTTCTACCTCAATGAGGTTTTGGTCATTGAAGATCCATGTGGATCATTCATAGAGGCTATATCAATTTAGAGACTCTTGCTAATAAAGTTTCTCTGAATTGCTCTAAGGGAACGCCCCAACCAAAAGAGAAAGAGAAGCATGCATCAACTAGTAATGCTCGAAACTTAGATGCTAGGTTTCTTTTATGAGTTTTATGAACCTATCAGCATCTATGGAACGTTTTGACTTAGATTATATCAATCAAGGAATTCTTAGGAGATCTTTTAGGTTTATTTTATGTTTTAAAATTCCGCCATTCTATTTTTTATTTTCAATTACTATCTTGATTGACCAGCAGTAGTATCAGAGCCTGCCTTATGCTATGCACGATTGATAATAATATGTTAAAATGATATTTTCTATGAATTGATTCAAGTATGCTATGCATGACTTAGATTTTGATTCCTTCTATAAAAAATGATGTGATAACTAGATTAAGGTTTTGATCAAACTTAGTCTAGGTGATTATCATATAAACTAGCAATATATTACCACACGTGTAAATGCTTTGATTGAGGGTCGTCCCCGTACTTCACTCAATTAAAGAACGAAATCTTTAAATCATAGTTGTCCATGGTACAATGAATCGAAGTGACCATGGTTATTTTTGCAAGGATTAGACTTGGCTGCTCATTCACTTTAAGGGGCCTCTTATACCTGGAAATCTCCATCGATATTAGATTCAAAAGTATCTAAGAAACTCTTATAACTTAGTCGATTTTTAGTATGGGAATTAGATTCTGCATATGATTTTATAAACGTGGTTTAAGTTGTTAAATTAAATCTTATAGACATAGGTGTAATAACTTAATCATGGACCTTGTTTGTTTGGCATGTTATGTGGAGTGTTGGTATAATGGAATGATTATGATATACCATTCCCGAGCATGTTCCCTTAGAGTTTATAATTCCAAATAGCAGAGAGTTATTGATTTCATAATCATATCCATCATATAAGACGTAGCCTAGGGTGAGACCAGTAGCACCAATAAAATCCCCACAACAATATTAAGGTGGTATTAGACTTCCCATCATAAGTCATGATAGAAAACTTATTAACGGATGTAAGAACATGTACAACAGGCCTTCCCTTAACACATTTGTGGTCATGAGACAAGATGGGGTAATTCCCTAAGAAAAATAGGTTAGTTGTCCATATCATTGGAACTAATGCCAGTTTGGAGACACATTTGAGGAGTCATACAATTGTGTATGCATGTCTCGAGAAGTAATTACATGAGATGCAAATAGATAGGTTCCAACCATGGCTACCTTGTTATGGCTTGACCTGCTATAACGGGGGTCATGATGAGTGGCTATGGATGCTACTACTAAGGAAAATTGGTTTAACTAAATTTCCCAATTTTAAATAGAAGGGGCAATTTAAATGTCAAGAAAATAGTAGGAATTACGTGTTTAATTTAAGACATTATATTAAATGCATGTACATATACTACTATATAAAAAGATTCTATCTTATATCTAGGTTGAACAATAAATCCGAACATAAGTCTTCATGTGACACTTGATAATAAATTGACAGGGATGAATTTTGACGATTGGTTCAAAGCTCTTAGAAAGGAGCTTGAGAAAAGCCACATGCATTATGTTCTAGATAATCCTAAAATAGTCAATCTTGAGGTTGAGGCCTTCTATCCAAGAGAAAGAAGAATATCTTAAGCACAAGAAGGATGCTTTCGTGGTGTCACTAGTTTGAAGCTTAAGAAGTAACATGAAGGTATGGACCTAAAATCCATGCTGATTCATCTTAAAGGACTTCATGAGGGCATGAAAGTTGAATGGAATGAAATATTGAAATTACTCTATAACTCTATGAGAGATGATGGGATCATGGCCACTAACCTATGCATAGAATACTTATAGTATTTAAGGAGATTGGCTCAGATAAGAATCGAGATTTATTACAACTATGATATACAACTTATGATAAAATGTCTATCTGATAAATATTCACCTTTTCTGAAAAATTATCCTATGTCAAGGAAGACCAGCAAGACATCTGAGTTTATCAAGAAACTTAGAAGTTTTGAAGAAGGTTTGAGGTATAGAGGAATAGGTACCTTGGCAGGTAGAACTTGCGTTAAAGGTAAAGGTTTAAAACCCATCAACAAGAAGGTAAAAAATGTTGTTATTGAAAAGAAGAAGCCCAAAGGAATATGTTTCGTGTGCGGATGGCCCAGAAACTAGAAACATTATTGCAAAGCTCTAATTTCTGAACAAGTGAAATAGAGGCCATGTTTGACATCTACTTTAGGTTTGTTCATGATATAGAGTTTCTCCACAGTTCCCTATGAGTCTACTTGGGTATTAGATACTAGTGTGGTACTCATATTTGTACTTCTATGTAGGGATTGCAGAATAGTAGGAGGCTTGTAGAGAGGGAAATGGATGTAAGAGTAAGAAATGGAGCATGGGTTGCTACAACAGCTCTAAGGACATATAACCTTCGTTTACCTAGTGCCCTAGTTTTAATTTTGAATAATTGCTATTATATTCCTACTATCACTAAGAATAATACTTCTGTTGCTCGTTTAGCAACATAGTGATTTGAAATTTTATTTTCTAATATTAAATGTCAAATTCGATATGATAATGTTCTTTATTGTTTTTGAAGATTTGTTGACGACATTTATGTTCTAGATACTAAAACATAAATTCTAAACATGAACATTGTTATGAAATCCAGATTGGATAATGAGAAATCCTCATACTTATAGCTTTTTTGTCTAGGCCATATAAATGAGACTCACTTAACTAAGTTAAACAAATGTGGAGACTTAGGCCCAATAGAATGGGAATCCTATGGTGTGTGCGAACCTTTATTTAAAGGGTAGGATGACTAAGAAACCTTACAAAGGGAAGGGTTAGTGTGCCATTAGTACTTTGTAAATAATACATTTTGATGAATGTGGTCCAATGAGTGTTAATACACATGAGGGTTTCGTCTACTTCTTAACCTTTATTGAAGATTACTCACGATATGGTTATTTATACCTTATGAGGCACAAGTTTGAGAGTTTTGAGAAATTTAAAGAGACCAAAATCGAAGTAGAGAAACAACTTCGGAAAAGTATTAAGACCCTTTGATATGATCGAGGTGGTGAATACTTAAGCCAAGAGTTTCAGGATTTTCTAAGGGATAATGGTATTTTATCCCAATGGACACCTCCTTATACACCCCAACATAATGGAGTTTCAGAAAGGAGAAAATGATCCCTACTCGATATGGTTTGGTCCATGATGAGCCAAATAGAACTAAGTAGATCCTTTTGGGATTATGCACATGAAAGCGTAGTTTATATTCTAAACATAGTGCCCTTTAAATCAGTTGATCAAACTCCATACTAATACTTGTATGGTAAGAATCCAGCTCTTTCTCACTTGAGAGTTTGGGGATATCCTGCTTACGTAAAGTGAACGAGTTCAGATAAGTTAGGTGCTAATTCTGACATGTGCCTATTTATAGGTTACCCTAAGGAGACTATAGGGTATACCTTCTTTGACCCAAAGGAACAAAAGTCCTTGTTTCCAGAAATGCTCAATTCCTCGAGAAGGAGGATATACTGGCGAAAGTTAGTAGGAGAAATCTTGAGTTAGGCACTTAAGAATATTAAACAAACAATCAACTGATTATTCCTACACCTATTACATGAGATAGTGTAAGCATGGAACATCGTACTATAGCATCGACATTACGTAGGTCAGGCTGGGCTTCCATCGCTCCCGAGCGATACGGGTTTCTCATCACTAATGATAAACATCTCTTTCTTATGGAAGATGATGAATCTAGGATTTACAAGGAGTAATGGAAGGCTTAGAATATGATAAATGGTTTGCAACCATGAGGTTAGAGATGGTCTCCATGTACGAACATTAGGATAACCATGGTTGGAACATTAGGTCTCCATGTATGAACAATGATGCTCTAAGTAAGATTAGGCCCATGGGATGCAAGTGGGTTTTCAAGAAGAAAACTGACATGGATGGAAACATAGTTACCATCCAAAGCTAGGCTGGTTGTAAAAGATTACAGTAAAAAAGAAGGCATTGACTATGATGAAACCTTTTCCTCAATGGCCATGGTAAAGTCTATCAGGATATTCCTTGCTATTGCCACTCATTACGATTATGAGTTTTGGCATATGGATGTGAAAACAGTATTCCTTAACGGGAATCTAGATAGGGATGTGTATATGGAACAACCCGAGAATTCTACATCCAAGGATGGCTCGAAGGTATGCAAGTTGAAGTAGTCCATTTATGGACTTAAGCAAGCATCAACTAGTTGGAATATTAGGTTTGACGAGACAATCCGAGAAATTGGTTTTGTGTCGAACGCTAACGAGCCCTATGTATATAAGAGGGTTAGTGGGGGTGCAGTCATTTTTCGTGTACTATATGTCAATGACATATTATTGGTAGGAAACGATATTCCTTTTTTCAAACAATTAAGTCATGGTTATAAAGAAATTCTTTATGAAAGACCTTGGAGAACCACCTTTTATACTTGGTATAAAGATCTAACGAGATAGATCTAGAAGGTTGCCAAGTCTTTCGCAAAGTACATATATAGACAAAGTTTTGGCTAGATTTAACCTTGAGCAGTCATGAAAGGGTTATCTCCCAATGTCTTACGGGATTAACCTTTCAAAATCAAAGTGTCCGAGAACACAAGAAAAGAGACTGCGCATGAATGTAATACCCTATGCCTTAGAGATGGGATCCATCATGTATGCTATGGTATGCACTCGAACTAACATCTCACATGTGTGAGCATAGGATTTTGTACCAGCTCGCGCATTCAATGATGATGACTTTTCAGGATTTTTATCCTCGAATCACACGATTTTTAATTATCTAGAGATCTCCGAATGCGAATGTTCCTCGTCATCAATTTATTCTAAGGAGTTAAATTATTTTTAAGACTTTTAAAAATGAGTTTTTGTGAAAATTAATTGAAAATATTTTTTTTGAAATTAAATTTAAAAAAAATAAAATTTAAAAAATTGGAGAACCGCGGAAGCGGTCTTGCCAGCCTAGCCAGAATTCCGGTGAGGGGGACCCTCACTGGAAATTAAATTTGGAATTTTTAGGATTTTCACCTATAAAAATTGGGAAATTTTCAGTATTCTGGATGCAGAAATTTACAAAGAAAAAAAAATCAATTTTCATGAGAAAGAACAACAAGAAATATTTTCTTTCAAAAATTCTTTCAATAATTCAGATCTAAAACATGTTTGGAATCTTAAACTTAATAATTTTCAAATCAACTTTCTTCCATTTCTTTTTTTTCAAAATTCCTCAGATATTCTCGAATTTAAAACAAATTTAGAACCCCAAGTCTGATTATCTTCTTGATATATAAACATTTATTTTCCACTCCAAATCACAACTAAAGAAACGAACGAGGAACGCTTCCAGGGATCAAATGGATACACTGAAGTGCATTCACACCGAAAGGGTTAGCCTCTGAGTTCCTAGAGCTGCTTTATCTCGTGCTTCCTATGTTATTTCATAAGTCAACCAAAGTGCATAGTTTTTATTTTCCTTCGGGTATTGTACATATTTTGAAGAAATGTAATTAATAAATTAGGCAGGCGATTGCATTCCCCGATGTTATGTAATTTTTTAATCTCTACTTTTCTACAATTATTTACTGCTTTATGTATGGATTTACTACCTATTGCATACACGTTAAATCATACATTATAATTCGAAAATGACATAAGTGGGAATATGCACAATTAAGAAATACAGTTTTCTATAGATTTAATATAATGTGATCTAATAAGAAATAAGCAACTCGTCTCGAACCCAAATCTCTGTATCTTAGTGGGCTGTTCCCCGGACTTTAAGTGTCACAAGAATTTAATTCCTGAAGAAGCTAATCAAGGTGGTGACTCTACACTAAGAGACATCGGATTTGGGGTTAACTAACTTAAATATGTTTCCCGCTTTCTCTTTCCAAACCTCCCGATTCCTTGACCTAATACTTTTTTATCTTCACAAAAACACCTCGGTGGACCACGCCTCTTATTCTGTCGCGTTCTCGACCCATCGCTCTGTGTCGTCCGTGCATAGATGTAACTCCACTAGGGATTTTTTTTCTAAAAACTTATTTTTAAAAGGTTTTAGGTTTTGGATAAGTGCCTAAAATTATTGAACACATTATTCCGTATTTTCTTAAGTCTAAGGTACCCTATTACCGCAAAGCTTTCTCTTATACTAATCTGCCTCCATGAGAAAAGATAGTACTTGAGCGAGTCACTTGTTGCCATATCGCATGTACCTCCCTCATTAGAACCCATTTGGGGAGAGGCTTGGAGTGTATTTTAGTGAAACAAGAACCTTCTACATCAACCACCCATTTACAAACCTCATGTAAATAAGTTGTACGCATTTTCCCTAGGGCGTTACCCAACAAATGACCATGCATTATATTTTCATGCAGGTGCACTCCTTAGTATCCTCATGGTACTAAGATGAATCAAACTTAGCATAGAGACTAGCCAAAAACCTTACGCGCGGGAGTTGTATTGTTGGAAGTTGGATATTATGTTCTATGTGCTATGTGTTTATCACTCTCAAATTATCATTATGCAAATGTCATGCTAACCACAATTTTTAGTGCAGACACTCAAACGTACACACTCATAAGTTTAATATAATGTAACATAACATCTTCTCATCGTTATACTTAGGATTAAATGACACTCGAGATCGTGTCACCTTAGAACAACATGAACCAATTAGAATCATGAAGCATCATTCACCCCAATTTGCGTGATGTCCGCTTGACATCCGACACTTAGCCCAAAAGGGGCAATAACATTTCCACCACATTACCAATGAGATGACTATTTGATATCCAACTCATAGCCCAAACGGGGAAAACACATAGCCAAGCCATTTTTTCCACATCATGTGATGTCCCTGCTGACATCTAAACCTAAGCCCACATGAGGCGAACTTATTTCATAAATCCTGCCTTACCAAATCTTCAAGGTTATACGCTTAATAGCTGAACCATTCACCCACAGAGGGCAATGATTCATACATCATCGCATACCCTCAATTAATGATTACCACACTCGCATCCGAAACTCCTCCCTAATTGGGAGAAATAACCTAATCATTCAATAGCTTCATATGGTGGTTATTTAAATTTTATTCAATTTCATCAGGGAATTTTGACCTCCTCATTACATGAGATCTAGTCATAGTAAAAAATCTCAAAATATTGATCTATTACCATATGGGTAACTTGGTCACCTCACTTACACAACTCATATTACGATGCCACACAGACATCGTACGAATATCAAATCCAACCCTAGGTGATTGATTTTCATTTCCACCTATTTTCATATGTACCTAATAACTAACCTGTTTCACTAGTGCAAAATGGGCTTTTTGGGATGGTTATTTTGGGCTTTTCTAGATGGTTTTGAACCTTCAGCATAGCTCGCAATGCAATTGGCCAGGTACTAATGTAGACAGTTTAGAATCAACCGGAATAAAGAGCAATACGGATATTATAATTACAAAACTTATTTTTTTAGCTGTGTATTACGGACGGTTCTGTTAAAAGAACCATCCATAAAGAGCAATACGGACGGTTCTTAAAATAGAACCGTTCGGAATACTGTTTAATACAGACGGTTCTTAAAATAGAATCATCCTAAATACTATTTTTTTCATTATTGATACATAATTCCTATAAAATTGGATTGAAGGGAGCCCCTCTAGTTAATTACGCCAAATATCAATTACACATACCCAAAAACTCTTAGAATCACATTTAATAATCACGCATACATTAGATTGCAGATTTTTATATATAAATCAATATTATGATCTTAATGTGGATAGTTTTCAATCATGGTCGACCTCATCAGAGAATAATTTAGATTAACTGACCTCTAACTTGAGCAGCACCCTACTCTCTTCATGGCTGAAACATCTTTATTGATGTCGATTTTCTCTCCTTTGGAAGGGATTGCTTAAGCAGAACCCTCATTACTGTTCTCCATAGCTTTTTTTCTCCCACTGCTCCTCTGTAGTGAGCACTGGTTATGGCTCTGTACCGATAGATCGCATTAGAAAATTCAAAAAAATAAGTTAAAGTGAGGAAACTATTGTTAAAATTAAGCACAGTAGTAAAAAAAACATTTACTCCCCTTCTATATCTTATATATTTAGTTTTTTTTCCATGGTGGATCTCCTTTTTATTTAAAAAAAGTTTTGAATGTTGGAAAGAAAAGCAGAACAAGACATGCAAGAACAAACTTCAGAGCTTTGCTTGAATATGTTCACATACTATCAAGTAAACTGTAAATATATGAGCTTATACTATCAAGTAAACTGCGTATCATACTGCATCAGTGAAGTAACAAATTAAAGCAGGAAAATTTTCATGGATTTTCCAACATTGGCATTTTTTAAATTCAAATTTTTAAAGATGATGTGATCTAGGCATTATAAATTTGAACAAGGACTTGCTATCTGAAATGAGGTACTAAAGTCTTGACAAAATTCTTACCGACAATCCGCTAACAATAAGGGCCAAGTCTCCAGAAGTGCCACTATGCCAAAATATTAGTTAGCATTCCAGAAGGGCCAAAACACAATAGTGTCTATACCTTATATCAAATTCTATACTAATCATTAACAACTCTATAATAGCATAAAAAATAATAACTTTTTTGAACAAAGAATTACCTCAAAGTTGAGAAAAGGGAAAATCAACCTAAGGTAAAGATACATAACCTAAATTTGAAGGCAAAGCTATAAAAAGATGTATCCATAAGAGATGTATCTTAGAACTGTTAAGAGGAACACATTTAACACTTCACTCACATAAGCTTACATGCCTCTCAATTTCATGTTCTAATCCTCCACACGATGTACTCAAATAATATACAGCATGACTTAATGCAATGGTCCTCCTTCCATTCAATTTATTTCATTGATATTCAAAATGCAAAAGAACTTCTGAATAATACATACATAATACACAAAGTATGAGTTTGTCTATGGAGGACTATGTAGGGATAAATAATTAGAGATAAGGTATAGATTAAATTAAAGAAAAGCGAGATAAGGTATAGATTAAATGAAAGAAAAGCATGTGCATGATCCAACAAATCAATTAATGTCCATGCTCTTCAAATATAGAGCCAAACTAGATAAATATAAATAAAACAAGTAGGAGAAAGGAAAAATAAATTCCATGCTACCACGCAAATGAAAGAAACTATATATGGCTATATACATTGGATGCATAAGTAATATCAAACCTGTAGGTCTCCATGTACGAACATTGATGCATTGGTTGCATAAGTAGTATCAAACCTATAGATCAAAACTTCCTCTCTTTTTATCCACTAGTTCAGTAAGTAAATGAAATAATAAATTAAAAATTAGCTCTAGAATTAATCAATTAAGCAACCCAAGACTAGAAATGTAAATTATAGTAAACTATTTAGACAATAGATTATAAATCCCGTCTATTAAAAGGCCATACCTAAAATCCTAAATTAGATATGATCCCCAAAACAAAAAAAACCCCCACATTACATATAATCAAACAGAATGAGAGAAATTGAGCTCCATGCTTTTGCGATTACTTAAGCTTCTTCTCTTAACGGATCTTCTACATCTTAAGCATCCTCTCCATAACAAGTTCATACTCGTAATTCTTGTAAGAACACTGAAAAAAAAACTCCACCATTTTAACAAGATTAATCTCACTTGAAAAAAATCAAATTATCACCTCATTAGACGAACACTGACAAGATCAAAATCAAAATTTTCAAGCGGGATCGAAGTAACAAATGCACACAGAATAAAATACAGAAAAAAGAAAAAGGAGAAAGAGAGAGAAAACTCGAGAGCAGTACCTAAAAAAACAAATACAGACGGCCAAGCAGCAAAGCGAAGGAGCAGCGAAGTTGGTGAAAGAGAAGATGGTGGCGACGCCGGTGAGAAAGAGAGGACGGAGTTAGTGACTTTGACAATTTGCTAAGGGTAAGCGAGTTTTGGAAGAGGATGAGAGTGAGGATATAGTTCTGTATCTATTTAGGGAGTAAAGAAGTAATGTTGACTGTTCTTTAATTGGAACTGTCCATTTTGACAGCATAAAATTGAGCAATACTGATGGTTCTATATTTAGAACCGTCTATATTGACTACCTTGCACTTTTACGGAGGGATAAATGCAAAAACCATCTGCAATAATCATTATTCCACGTTCAAAACATTTTTACAAACGGTTTTTATTTAAACCTCGCTAATGATGCGACTCTATTGACCACTTTTACACTAGTGTTTGTTTCAAATAGATTGACAAACATATTATTTATTTCACACCATGGCACGTTAACTCTTTTTGAATACAACCATAACATTTACATCTCACTCATTTTTCCATAAATCACATCATGAATCTAACATTCATTGTCTGATCTTTTACTTGTGTATCAAAGGAGCTTGGAAAAGGCCTGCTCGCCGCCTGGTCCACATTTCTCCAATCATGGCCAATCTAGAGGGGGTTCTGTACACTGACTCAAGTGAGGAATCGGGTTCTGATTTAAAAGAATAAGGTGCAGGGGAGGATCTCCCTTTCCTCACGAAAAACTCTCAGCAGATAAATCAATCATCGGTTAGCACTGAGATTGTAGCTGCTTTAAATGCCTTTGCAAATAGCGAACAACAAGCATCACTTATTTGCCCACATACCGGAGGTCCAACCAAGGTACTATCCTTAATTACGGTGATCCTACTAATCAGCCTAGAACAGGGGGACCTTCCACCTCTCATACGGTGCACCTAGCTCTTACTGTCTTTTACCAATTCGGGGCAGGAGAAAGTTAGCTAAACCAGAACTAGGCTCAAATCAAAAAGCTAGGATATAACTTTGCCAATCCATCCCTGAATCAATTCTTCCCAAGATAACTTGGATAGCCGGTGTTCGCACTAGGGTCTTTCTACCAAGGAATGACCCAACAGCCTATTCCTAGTTGGAATACGTCAGTTGCCCCACAGTTCCAGCCACCTCAACTGCCCAATTTTGTGGCATTTCCCCAGGGGCAATATAGCTCTTATTCAAGTGCAGGGAATGCCATCCTCCAACATCTAGGAATGGTAAAATTATGGCAATAGTTCTTGGCCACTCATGGCGGCCATCTCATGAATCCATACTTGGCGCAACCGATAATAGGGGATGAAGATAGCTTGCCTCTGAACTTTGCAATGTCGTAATTTGAAAAGTATGTGGGATGTAGCGACCTGCATGCTCACTTAACGCATTATCAGAAGGTTATGAGAGCATTAAGGGTCAACGAATGGATGATGGCTAAGCTCTTTATCATCACATTGGGCCACCCAGTCAATGAATGGTACAGCCACCTTCCACTGGATATAGCCACTGAATGGAATAGCATTGCTCAGGCTATGATGGGGCATTATGGTTTCAACACTCAAATGGAAACCATGATGCAACATTTGGAGGCTATAAGGTAAAAGCTGGGCGGGAGCTTCAAATCTATGCATGTTGGATGGCCATACAGGTCAGACTTCGGGCTTGCATAACTCTACCCGAGATGATAACCAAGCTTCTGGATGGCGCATTTCCATCTTATAGAAATAAGTTTCAGTCGGACATCTTTTCGAGCTATCAAGAAGTGTTTGAGAAGGTAGACAAGATGGAGCACTTTTAATCCATGGACACATCTCGGGGGCACTAGTACCGAAAGATTACCAACGGATGATTATGTAATAAATTAGCTTTTAGCTACTTTTCCCACAGGGCTTTTGAATTAAATAAATTGAACATTGTTTACTTGCTTGATATTCTATTAATGACATCACACATTCTCATAAGCATATATATTATGTTTTTAGCACATGTGACGCATCATGTCATGAAATTAATTTGGTATAAATGGATTCCCCAAAGTTATAATAAGTTCAAATGATTTGATTATTGAGAGAAAGTGAGAGAAAAACTAATTTACTTAGGCAACGCATGATAGGACGTCAAGGGAACCACATTGGTTAGAAAACCCGAAAGGGCTAATTGATGGTAGGAGTCAAATCATTTGAAACATTTATACCCCTATCAAGTTCATCAATGAATTTTCATTTTTATTGAATCTTTATGCATAGGCTTATTTTGATTGCTTGCATGCCAATGGTAGCATATTGCAAGTTAACATCCAAAAATAAAAAAAAATAAAAATGATTCTGCTGGATTGAAAATCTAAGTGGGCGATCCAGGTAAAAATTAAGACAATGTTCAATAGATTAAAAACCCGTAAGGGTAGTCTATGAAAAAATTAGAACCAAAGAAATATAAAATTTATCATCTCCTCCTTGGAATAGTATGTGACATTATATACCTCCAACACATCAGGCAAATGGCTTCCAAGCGATCATCGCCAACATAATGCGGGGTCAATGACTCATCTAAATCTTCCTCGGATTAGATTAAAAACTCTGAATTTGAATCTGAATCAAAGAAACCAGAGTCGTTGCTCTAAGGAAGTCATCCATGGAATCCCTAACAAGAAAAATCGCAGGGGCAACCATTCACCAACACAAAAGAAGGCTCTTCAAATGATGAGGCCCAAACCACCTACAATAGTCAAACATATATCATATGATAAATATTGTTCATGCATACAACTTATGATAAATAGTTTGTCTAATAAACATTCACCTTTTGTGAAAGATTGTCTTATATCAAGGAAGACTAGTAAGACATTTGAGTTTATCAAGAAACTTAGAAGTTTTGAAGAAGGTCTGAGAGTTAGAGGAATGGGGAACCTTCGCAAGTAGAACTTGCGTCAATGGTAAAGGTTTAAAACCCATCAACATGAAGGTATAAAATGTGGTTATTGAAAAGGAGAAGCCCAAAGGAATATGTTTCATGTGCGGAAGTCTCGGACATTGGAAACATGATTACAAAGCTCTAATTTCTGAACAAGTGAAGAAGAGGCCAAGTGAGGCATTTACTTCAGGTATGCTCATGATATATAGAGTTTCTCCACAGTTCCCTATGAGTCTACTTGGGTATTAGATACTAGTTGTGGTACTCTTATTTGTATTTCTGTGTAGGATTGAGGTATAGTAGGAGGCTTGCAAAGAGGGAATTGGACCTAAGTGTTGGAAATGGAACACGTGTTGCTGCAACAATTCTACGAACATATAGCCTTCATTTTCCTAGTGGCCTAGTTTTAATTTTGAATAATTGTTATTATAGTCATTTTGTCACTAAGAATAACATTTTTAAAGTGCATTTAGCAATAGAAGGATTTGAAATTTTATTTTCTAATAATAAATGTCAAATTCGACGCAATAATGTTCTTTACGTTAATGGAATATCTGTTGATTGCATTTATGTTATAGCTACTAAAACTGAAATTCTAAACATGAACATTGCTATGAAATCGAGATTGCATAATGAGAAATTCTCATACTTATGGCATTTTCATCTAGGCTATATAAATGAGACTCTCTTAACTAAGTTAAACAAATGTGGAGACATAGGCCAATTGCAATGAGAATCCTCTGGTGCTTGCGAACCTTGTTTAAAGGGTAAGATGACTAAGAAACCTTTCAAAGGAAAGGGTCAGTGAGCCATTAGTACTTTGGAAATAATACATTTCGATGTATGTGGTCCAATGAGTGTCAATACACATGAGGGTTTCGTCTACTTCATAATCTTAATCAACGATTACTCACGATATGGTTATTTGTTTCTTATGAGGCACAAGTCTGGGAGTTTTGAGAAATATAAAGCGTTCAAAACCGAAGTAGAGAAACAGCTTGGGAAAAGCATTAAGACCCTTCAATTTGATCGAGGTGGTTAATACTTAAGCAAAGAGTTTCATGATAATCTAAAGGATAATGGTATTTTATCCCAATGGGCACCTCCTTATACACCCCAACACAATGGAGTTTTAGAAAGGAGAAATCAAACCCTACTCGATATGGTTTGGTCCATGATGAGTCAAGTAGAACTCAATAGATCCTTTTGGGGTTATGCATGTGAGAGCGCAATTTATATTTTAAACAGAGTACCCTCTAAATCAGTTGATCAAACTCCATACTAATACTTGTATTGTAAGAATCTAGCTCTTTCTCGCCTAAGATTTTGGGAATATCCTACTTACATAAAGAGGACGATTTGAGATAAGCTGGGTGCTAAGTCTGATAGGTGTCTATTTATAGGTTACCCTAAGGAGGCTATAGGGTATAACTTCTGTGAGCATGGGATTTTGTACCTGCTCGCGCTTTCAATGTTGATAGTTTTTTGGGATTTTATCCTTGAATCACACAATTTACGAGTATCCAGATTTATCTGAATAGGAATACTCCTCGCCTCTGAATTCAAAAGGACATCTTTAATAAAATTATTTAATTTTATTTCAGAAATTATTTAAAAAAATATAAAAATGCAAAAAAAATTATAAAACACCATGAAAAACCGGATCCAGGGCTTGCGTCACTAAGGATTGGTGAATCAAGCCTCGCTGAAAAACATTGGCGAGGCGCCTCGCCAAATTGCTTGGCGAGGCCTCACAAAGGATCTTGGTGAGGTAACCTCGCCAAGCTTTGGCAAGGCACCTTGCCAAACTCGCCAAGGAGCTTGGCGAGGTTACCTCACCAAGCTTTGGAGAGGCACCTCACCAAAATCTTTGGCGAGCTCGCCAAAGACAAGGTAGGGAGCCTCTCCAAATATTTCTCCTGTGAGACCCCTCGCTGGAAAAACTTACCTTTTTTGGATTTCTAGGATTTTTCCTATAAATAGTCGGGACTCTTTGGATAATCGGGACTCCAAAAATTTTCAGACAAAAATATAGCTTTTAAAATTGCATCAACATCCAAGAACTAGTCAAACATTTTTAGACTTTTACTATAATCTTTTGACCTAAACTAAAATACGATGAGGACTTTCTAAGGTTTATCGGATATCTTCGAAGTGGATTCGTTCCGTAAGGGTAAGCCTTTGAGTTCCTAGAGTTGATAATTTTGTGCTTTCAATGTTCTATTTCTTCTATTTTTCTTCAGTGGAACTAGGAATTTAAATATGTCATTTTATCCAAATGTTGTAATTCTTCTTCATCTATATATCTTTTATTAAAGGAGATGTATGTTAGAATACCCCCACGAAGGGAATAAAACATATTCCTGGATAACAGTCCCCACTTTTACCATGAGGCTAATTTCATTAGTTAAAATGAGCAACCTATGTGCTAATAAAATGAATAGTTTTATTTAAATAACAAACTCATTATTGTGATTGATTTTCTTTTATATAGGCCACATGAGCCTCTCTAAAGTTAAAACCAAACATATGTGCAATATGATTATATCCCCTGTGCTAACCTTTGTGGATTCAGGTAGATTAGGATTAGATGTATGTTTAGGGTTTTATTTTTTACTTGGGCATCGCAATTTCATTTTATTTTGGGAAATATAATTGACAGATTAGGCGGGAGGTTGCATCCTCTAAGGTATTGTAATTTGTAATCTTTACTTTTTCGCATTTATTTCCTGATTTGTGGATGGTTATATTGCTTTTAAATATACGTGAATCATGCATAATAACTTGAAAATGACCTAAGTGCGAATATGCACAATTAAGAAAATACAGTTTTCTGTAGATGTAATATAATGTAGATTTAATATAATGCGACTTATCCCGAACCTGAATCTCTATGTCTTAGTGGGCTGTCCCCCAGACGTTAAGCCTCTCTGGACTCTAATTCCTAGAAAGAGCTAATCCAGGTAGCGACTCCACACTATGAGACGGTGGATTCGGGTTTGAACCAATCTAAAAATGTTTTCTCTCTCTCTTACAAATCTTTTCAAGGTCCCCGACCCGGTGCTCACACCCTCTTTTATCCGAAGGAACAAATGTCCTTATTTCCAAGATTGCTCAATTCCTCGAGAAGGAGCATATACTTGCAAAAGTTAGTGGGAGAAATCTTTAGTTAGGCACTCAAGAAGATCAAATAAATAATCAACTGATTATTCCTACACCTGTTACACAACATAATGTAAGCATGGAACATCCTACTTTAACACAGACATTATGTAGGTTAGGCTTGGCTCCTATCGCTCCTAAGCATTACGTGTTTCTCATCTATGATGATAAACATCTCTTCCTTATGGAAGATGATGAGCCCAAAACATACAAGGAAGCAATTGAGGGCTTAGAATTTGATAAATTGTTTGCAGCCATGAGATCAGAGATGGACTCCATGTATGAAAATCAAGTTTGGAGCTTGATTGATGCTCCAAGTGGGATTAAGCCATGGGATGTAAGTGGGTTTTCAAGAAGAAAACTAACATGGATGGTAACATAGTTACCATCCGAAGCAAGACTGGTGTGAGCACGGGATTTTTTTTACCAGCTCGCGCGTTCAATGATGATGGCTTTTCAGGATTTTTATCCTCGAATCACACGATTTTTTATCGTCTGATGATCTTCATTTGGGAGCCTTCCTCATCTCTAAATTTTAAAAAAATATAAATAAATAAATAAATAAAATAAAATAAAATAAAAAAATATATATTCCTGGATAATAGACCTCACATTTTTCCATGCAGTCATTTTCATTAATAAAATTGACCAACATAAGTCTAAATAAAAGTGAACCATTTTTATTTAAATTAACTACTTTAAAATCGTCGAAGTTTTAATTAGGCCACGTAGGCCTCGATAAAATCAAATCGAACATATGTGGTATATTCCCTGTGCTAACCTTTGTGGATGCAGGTTAGATGTATGTTTAGGCTTTTATTTTTCCTTCGGGTATTGCACATATTTTTACAGGAAATGTAATTAATAAGGGATTGGGCGGTTGCATCTCCTGATTTTTGAAAGCCTTGTAATTTTACTTTTCGCTTTTTACTTTTCGCATTTACTTACTGTTTTGTGGATGGTTTATTATTCCGCTTTGTGAATGATTTATTATTTCGCAATACATGAATCATGCATATAAACTTAAAAAATGACCTAACTGTGAATATGCATAATTAAGAAAATACGGTTTTTTGTAGATGTAATATAATGTGATCACTTAAGAAATAAGTAACTTATCCCGGACCCGAATCTCTGTGTCTTGGTGGGCCGTCCCCCGGACTTTAAGCCTCACAGGACTCTAATTCCTGAAAAGAGCTAATCCAGTTGGCGACTCCACACTAAGAGATGGCGGATTCGGGTTTGTACTGATCTTAAAAGTTTTTTTTCACCTTTTTCTCTTCCAACCTTTTTCTCGGGTCCCCGACCCGATGCTTTTCTCCTTTTCAAACACCCGGTGGACCACGCCTCTCATCCCACGCACTCTCGGCCCACTGCTCCATATCGCCCGCTCACAACTGGTTGTAAAAGATTACAATAAAAAAGAAGGCATTTATTATGATGAAACCTTTTCACCGGTGGCCATGATAAAGTCTATCAGGATACTCCTTGCTATTTTCGCTCATTACGATTATGAGATTTTGCATATAGATGTGAAAACAACAATCCTTAACATGAATCTGGACATGGATGTATATATAGAACAACCTAAGGGTTTTACATCCAAGGATGGCTCGAAGGTATGCAAGTTGCAAAAGTCAATTTATGGATGTTTGCCACTTTTCTACTGATAAGTTTAACACTTTGTTCACAAGATTCGGCTATATATCAATGGTACAAAAAAACTTGTTCATGAAAAATATAGGTGTTGTCAGTACCTCTTATCAAATAGAAAAATGATGATAACTGGAAGTATACAGTTGTGATGTAGTTTCAAAAGATATCAAACCCACAAGGAAGGCCTAGTTCTAAAGATCGAAAAGGAAGATAAAATAAAGAAAATAAAATATAATAAAGTAAAGGTTAGGAAAGAAGGTTTAGAATGAAAAATGAGTAAATATAGGTATGAAAGATTAGAGAACCTAAATATATAGATTTTCCCTACGAAATAAGGATAGCAGAGA
>CATIWQ010138300.1:0-20436 GCA_949673415.1 Euphorbia schlechtendalii | reverse complement strand
AAGTGATTTGCAAGTACACTTATACAACAATCGCTCGAGAATATAGAGAAATCTAGTGATCGAAACAAGGATTCGAATCACTTAAACATTTTCTCACTAACACTTAAGAACGTAGCGAACTCTCTATTTATACACACTATATTTCTCTCTAATTGCACCCTAATATTTTCCTCTCTGTCTCTCTACACCATGTGCCATAAAATTTGTGAGGTTTGGAGCCCTATCCAAACGAAGAGTTGTGTCCATTGGTGAAAGATTGCATCTCTTCATTGTGATTGCTTGAGAAGCTTTAATATGATCCATAATGGAATAGCACCTTTTCATGATTGGTTGACTCTTGATGGGTGTCTGTTCGTAGGTAATTGATGGTGGTTGATGGCGGTTAATCATGCTTATCTAGCGGTTGTTAGTTAAAAAGATAATACTAGAAAACCATCCATGTCACGACCAAGATATATATGTCACGATCATGAATATTTGATTGGCAATCTTCTATTTCTGAAGTAAACAAGTCGTGACCGCAAATGATTACCATGATCGTGAATTGAGTTTTACTCAGAATTCTTCTTGTAACTTCACCAATCTTCGACATATTCGATCCTAAGCCAAATCTTCAAGTTCCACGCACCTTTTTGCACCTTTTTCACTCTTTTTTCATAGAATTCCACTTTAGCTCAATTTAGTCCCAAGATTTACCTAGTATCTGCATTTGCATGAAAAACAACTACATACCACGTGAAATCTTTATATGAAGTATAAAAATGACAAAAACTAAATTGTTTATTCTATAAAATTTATATGATAATAAGTGAAATTATACACTTATCAATATACAAGTCACGACAGTGAATCTTTGATTGGCAGATTTCTATTTTCAAGAAGAATAAGTAGCGACCACGAATGCTTATCGCGATCGTGAATTGTATTTTTCTTCAGAATTCTTCTTGTAACTTCACCAATCTTTGACAACTTCGATCCTAAGCCAAATATTTAAGTTCCACGCATCTTTTTGCACCTTTTTCACTCTTTTTTCATAGAATTCCACTTTAGATCATTTTACTCTCAAGTTTTACCTAGTATATGCATTTGTATCAAAAACAACTACATACCACTTGAAATCTTTTATATGAAGTATAAAAATGACTTAAACTATAGTGTTTAGTGTATAAAATTAATATGATAATAAGTGTAATTATACACTTATCAAGGACCATCTTATCTACTAGACTTTTGGCACTCTCTTTTGCCAAGTGATTTCGAATAACCAACAAGCTGCGTTGGACCCTTTTAAACTCCTCAAAGTATAGAGAGTCTCTAGGTACACTTGTGTGATGTTCGAATTCATGCAAACTTAGCCTGAATGATAATTTCGTCAATTATTGAGCGAGTAGCATTTTGCCTACTACTCCATCTAACTCAGGATCAGTCCTGAGCGTAGGAAATTATTTTCTAGCTAACTCATGAATCTTTGCTAAGAAAGATGCATCAACCATTACTAGCTTGCTGCTGGGTTCAGATTCACCACGAGCTGTAAAATTTACCTCAGCATTCTTACCACTTGCTGTTTCCTGTTGATCGGAGTTCTCAGCATTAGGAACTTCCCTGACCAGAGGGATTAAGGGGCCAGAGGATGGGTTTGAAGAAGAGGTAGGTTTAGAGACATGTACAGCTTTGAGTTTAGGTTTGAGTGGAATAGAAGGTATAATGGCTTTACAAGAAATGGTTGGTTGTTGAGGATGTATAAGAGAGGAAATGGGAGTATTATGTACTGGGCAAGGAAAAGAATCATGACTGTGAGAAGGTGAAGAAATGGGGATAGGGGAATTGGCATTGTTAGAAGAAGAGGGAGAGGAGGTTTTTTGTATTTCAAGATCTACAAGAGTAGAACATGTGGTTTTCTGAGTTTCAGGATCTACAGGAGTAGAACCTAAGAGAGTAGAAGGTTGTACATTTAAAGGTTGAGAAGAATTTATAGGAGAAGGAGAGGGGGTAGGATTTTTAGGAACCTTTAGGATGGCTGGTTGATCCAAGGATGGATCAGCCTAAGGTTGTTCATGCTAAGGAGCATATTCATCAACATGAGTGAACTAGGGTGTGGGGATGCTGGCCTCCTAAGGATCAGACTCCTTAGAGAGATGAATAACAATGTCTCCAACATCCTCCTCACTACTTACCACCTGCACGTTTTTCTACAAAGGCCTTGAGGTAGCAGAACGCTTACGCTGAGTGCCCTTTAACTTGGCAAATACACCTTGAATAGCATCAGTAGCGTTGGACACATCCTAATCCTCTACCTTGTATTTCTTGGCATCACCTTGCTCCTCAGTTTCTGCTGAAGCAGCTATCTTTCGCTTATTCTGGCGCAAGGACTCACTAGCCTTAGTCTCCAATTCTTTCTCCTCAGCTTGCTTCTCAGTACATTGCTTAGCCTCTACCTCTCTTTGAGTGAGGATTTTGGATATCATCCTTCTACGTTGGTGCTAAATAGGAGCTTCATTGGACTTGGATGGAACCTTCCCCTTGGCCTTAGAGGAACCAGCCTCCTAAGTTGCGGAAGAGGTAGGGATTTTCTCCAGTATACTAGAGATGGAGATTTCATCTGAGTTGGTATCCTCCTCATAATCCACCATAAACTAATCCTCATCCACCTTGCTTATGTCCACAGGCAATAATTTCGGTACACACTTGAGCTTTCGCTTATGTTGTGCCTTTGAGTAACTAGCATGGAACTAATTGTAAGCTAGTCTATTGAAGTGGGACATTTCCAGTATCCTTTTTACTGGAAGAATTGAGTTATCGGACTCCCCCAGAAACTCATCCAAGTCGACTTTCATTACCCTCATTATCTCGGTTATGAGGTAACAATAGTGATAGACGGTAGTCACTTTGGTCAAGTGATGAAGAATCATCACAGGCCAGTTAAGTTTCTTACCGTCTACCATATGTTAGACCACACAATGCTCAAAATAAGTGCATCTAGTCAATGAGCCTATCTTAGGTAGGAGTAGCTTGATCACCAGCTCATGGCACATACGCGTTGGCCATGACATTCCACTAGGAACAATCTCCCTAGAAACATAGTTCGCTGGGATTTCCCAATTTTTAGGGATGATGACGTTGTCTTCATCACCAGACTAGGGTGAACTTACCTAAAAAATAAGGGTGAACTTGCCTCCAAAATACATAAGTAGAACATCACTACGTCCTTCAATATTGTATAAATGGGTGTAGAAATCCCTAATGAGTCTTGAGATGGCTAGACCATCCTTTCTCAAAAAGGAACTCAGATGCTGCTACTTAATGACTCTATGCATGGTTTTGTTTAGCAGCAACCCTTCATATTTCACTTCATAAACTAGACCAAAGTCCATATTATCTTCCCATTCAAGTTTTTGAAGAAGGGTTCATTCGTTAAAGGTTATTTTCTCCATTTTTCCTTGAGAATTAACAATTATCTTCAAAGGAGTGATTGATTTGATTCTGAGAGTGGTCCTAGTTCTTTCCCTTTCAAAGATTTTGATAATGATTGAAAGTAGAAGAGATTAGGGTTTGAGTGCTCTGAAGTTTTGAATTCGTAGAAAGCAAGTAACCCATTTCTTCAACTGTTCAACTTATATAGACAATCTCAGCTCTCCCGATACGTGTCATAATCTTAGCGTTTGATTGAAAATGAATGCTATGATGGATAAATAATGAACCACCTTAGTAAAACGGTGAGTTTAAAACAAAACTGTTCAACTTCAAACACGTGTAATTTAAAAGATGCAGAAATTTGAATTTTAACCGTGAACAGTATCTCACACCATTATTTTAAATCTTGACGGTGATATCCATGTGACTTCTCATACTTGATCTCTAACACTTAGCCAAAAAAATTTTGAGATTTTCAGACATCTTCTTCTTCATCATGGATTCGCCACACCAACTAATTGCTTTAGTACACAGAATTGTTCCTTTGGCAATGGCTTGGTGAAGATATCAGTGCGCTATTCCTCTGATGGAACATACTCCAGCTTGGCATCTCCTCATAGCATATAAACTCTAATGAAATGATGCCTAATGTTGACACGCTTCATTCTCCCATGCTAAACTGGATTCTTAGATAAATCAATTGCACTCTTCTTATCACACATAACTTCAAGATAATTTGATTTAATGCCATAATCTTCTAGTTGTTTCTTTATCCAAAGCAATTGTGCTATGCAACTTCCTACTGCCATGTACTCAGCTTCAACTGTACTCAGTGTGACGGAAGTTTTCTTCTTACTATACCAAGAGACAAGACACTCTCTAAGGAAATGACATCCTCCTGTTGTACTCTTCCTGTCGAGCTTATCTCTTCCATAATCAGCATCTATGAATCCCTTAGGAGTGAAATTCGAACTACTAGGATACCACATACCCACTTCAATTGAGCTTTGTAAGTACCTGAGAATTCTCTTCATAGCTCCAAGATTAGATTTTCTAGGATTAGCTTGATAACGAGCATAGTAGCACACTACATATTGAATGTCCAGCCTACTAGTAGTGAGATAGAGAAGAGAACTTATAATTCCTCTATAGAATTTGTTATCTATAGATTTACCAGCTTGATCTTTACTCAAGATAGTATATGTGGCCATAGGAGTGGACATTAGCTTCGAATGTTCCATATCAAATTTCTTCAGGTTTTCTTTCGCATACTTGGATTGACTTATGAAGATTCCATCCTCAGTTTGCTTGATTTGAAGACCAAGGAAGAAGTTAAGCTCTCCCATCATCGACATTTTAAACTTGCTTTTCATTTTCTTGCTGAATTCCTTACACAACTTCTCATCAGTTGCCCCAAATATGATATCATCAATATATATTTGGACTAGCAACACATCTTCTTTCCTTGGCTTGATAAATAGAGTTGTATCTTCTTTTCCTCTTTCATAGCCTTTGCTGATCAAGAAATTGGTTAGCCTCTCATACTAAGCTCTTGGAGCTTGCTTCAATCCATATAGAGCTTTCTTCAATTTGAAGATATGCTCTAGATTCTTAGCATCTTCAAAACCTGGAGGTTGGCGAACATAAACTTCCTCTTGAATGAATCCATCCAGGAAAGCACTTTTGACATTCATTTGAAATAATTTGAAGTTCATATGAGATGCAAAAGCGTAGAGGATTCAAATGGCTTCAGCCGGGCTACAAGAGTATAGGTTTTTTCATAATCGATTCCTTCTTCCTGATTTTAGCCTTGAGCAACAAGCCTTGCCTTATTCCTGATAACAATGCTATATTCATCTAGCTTGTTCTTGAAAACCCATTTAGTGCTGATAATTGATTTCCCTTTAGGCTTAGGAACTAAATCCCAAACATCATTGCGCTTGAACTGATTCATTTCCTCTTGCATTGCGATCATCCAATAATAATCTCCTTTTGCATCTTCAAACTTCTTAGGTTCGATTAAAGAGATGAATGTTGGATGACTCATCATCCTGCTGAGCTGACCTCACGTCATCACTAGATTATGAACGTCATCAACTATGTTGTCTAGCTGATGGTTGCGATGAACTCTAATCTCTCTTGGTAGACTAGGATCAACTGCTGGAGGATCGATAACTGGATACTGAGGTGGAGGATGATCTTCGCCATCATTGAAGTTGATAGAGAGATCATCATCATCATCTTTAACTTCCTCAACTAGGGGATTCTATGTTGAGTTGAGTAGCACTGCTTGTGGCATAGTGAGTTGATTTGAAAACTGAGGAACTCCGTCATCTTCATTAGATGGACATCTTTCTGCAATGTTAGTTTCACCGAAATTTACATGCATAGACTCTTCTAAAAGGTCGGTTCGCTTGACATATATTCTATATGCCCTACTGTTAGTTGAGTATCCTAAAAAGATACCTTCATCAGACTTAGGATCGAACTTTCATAATTGCTCTTTGGTGTTAAGAATATAGCACTTACAAGCAAAAGATCTGAGATGACCAATCTTAGGCTTACTCCCTCGCCAAAGCTCATAGGGTGTTTTCTCAAGAATTAGGCGAATTAAAACCCAATTCAAGATATAGCAGGCTATGTTAACAACTACTCCCCAAAAGTACTTTGGTAGATTGTTATCACTCAGCATGGACCGAACCATTTCAACTATAGTCCTATTCTTCCTTTCTACGACCCCATTGTGTTTAGGTATATAAGGAGAAGAGAAGTTATGGTCAATGCCATGCGCTGAACAGAATTCTTCGAAATGTAAGTTCTCGAATTCACGTCCATGAACATTTCAGATTCTATAGATTTTATGTCCTATTTCGTTCATTATCCGGTTACTGAGCTTGATAAAAGATTCATAAATCTCATCTTTGCTACTCAGTAAAACTACCCATGTGAATATCGTGAAGTCATCTACCACCACTAAAGTGAATCTCTTACCACCTAAGCTTATTGGATGAATTCGGCTGAAAAGATCTAGGTGAAATAACTCCAACAGTCACTTAGTTACTATGTGATTTACTAATCTAAATGATTTCTTAACTTGCTTACCAAGTTGACAAGCAGAGCAGAGTTTATCCTTTTTAAAGCTGATACTGGGTAATCCCATAACCTTTTTACCTTTTTTGCAGAGCTGGGCTACACTGAGCATGTTAAACTTCAGACCTTTGACAAGAGAAACCTCTTCATTTAAGGGAGAGACACCATCATTACTGCATCCTACAATCTTGCCTTTCTGGTTATCTCCAAAACTGACACTTCCATTCCTTTAGCACTCAAATGAGATGAACTGACCTTCATCTCCTGTCATATGCCTAGAGCATCCGCTATCCAGATACCACATACGAGAGTCATCAGCGGATCTAAGGCTCACCTACAAAATAATTAATTTTTCTTAGGTACCCATGCTTTCAAGATAGGCCCTCCTTTATTAGCAGTGATTAAGTTTGCCCAATCATACTCATCATAATAACCATTTATATGCCTGCACATGACTACGGCATGTCTAGCTTTCCCACAAAAATCGCACACTATTTTTGGTTTGGACTTCCTCGCTTTCTTCTATTTAGAGGAATTCTTCTTATTAGAATTACAAGTTTGGTTACTTTGCGTTTGATTTTTGGCTGGAGGATGAACCTCTTTCTTCTTGAATGCTGCTATCTCAGCAGTCAACTCATCTAATTGCTTAGTGAGCTTGCTGATAAGACATTCTTGATACTCAACCTTTTCTTGAAGAAAGCGGATATCAAGCGATAAAGAAGCATTAGTATCTTCCAAATCATCACTTCTCCTCACTATCTCTTTGATGTTTTTCATTGATTTATTTGTCAACTTCATGAAATCAAAGAGAGCCTGGGTGAATTCTTAACTTCATGACATCAAAGAGAGCTTGGGTGAATTCTTCCATAGATAAGGAAAGTTTAGAATGTACCTCTGTTTGAAGAGCCTTTCCTTTATCACTCTCTGCTTTAGAGTTGACAGTGGAATGATCTCTACTAGAGGTAGATGTTGAGCCTTCACCTCTATCTTAGGTAACCATCAAGCAGAGATTGGCCGAATCAGTAGCTTCTTTATCAAATGATGAAGATTCTTCAGAATCACTCTAAGTGGCAGCAAGTGCCTCATTTTTCTTGGAAAATCTCTTCTTGATTCTATCCTTCTTAATGTTTGGACAACTAGATTGGATGTGGCCTTTCTCTCCACATTCGAAGCACTTGATATCTTTGATGTGCTCCTTCTTTGTTCCTTCCTCAACTCCATACCGGTGCTAAGTTATCTTGATTTTGTCAAGAAACTTCTTCTTGCTGTTGAACTTCCCATCCTTCTTAATGAAGTGTTTGAAATGCCTAGTCAGAAGGGCCATATGCTCATCAGAGTTGCAGGACTTAAGATCAGTGAACTCATATGATGAATTTGCTTTAAGGACAATGGCTTTGCCCTCCTTGCCTTGATTCCTCTTACAATCATCTAAGTATTTCCTCAGAGACATCTCATGAGTTAGCAAGGTGCCTACCAGCTCATCATAGCTGTAGGACTTAAGATCATGAGCCTCCTCAATAGCGCTCTTCTTGGAGTCCCACTTTATTGTAAGAGTGCGGAGAATCTTCTTGACAAGCTCTTCCTTGCTGAACTCCTTTCCAAGCCTCTTTAATTCATTAACAATGTTAATGAACCTGGTATTCATTCCTTGAATACCCTCACTAGCTCCCATTGAGAACATCTCATACTCTCTCAGCATGAGATTTATTTTAGACTCCTTGACCTTATCAATCCCTTCATAGGTAATCTCTAGCTTCTTCTAGATTTCCTATGCTATTTCACATCCTGAGACCCTATTGAACTCAGTAAGATCTAACGCATAGTGTAAGTAATTAATCGCTGTGATGTTCTCCTTGAGAAGCCTCAGATTAGCATCATCGTAATCCTCTGGATCTACTAGGATATGCACACCATTCCTCACAATAGTGGGAACTCTGGGACCAAGCTCAATTACGAGCCAAGCCTGCATGCTTTGTGACTAGATGAAATTTTTCATGCAATTCTTCCAGAAAGTATAGTGATTACCATCGAAGAGAGGTGGTCTAGTAATAGACATTCCCTCCTTGACCAAAACCCAAGTTGAAGTTATTATATGCCATTTATGGATCTACTTAAGATGATGAGTCTAGAATATGAGAAACTACTTTGATAACACTTACTGGTCTATAAATAGGCAAATAACAATAGCAAAGGGGGGTGAATGCATTATCTTTGTTACTTTTAAACTTTTTATGATATGATCGCCAAGTTTAGTGGTTATATGCGAGTTGAGTATACGTGTTGAGTGAAATATAAAACTCAATAAACTGCTCAGCTTCACTAGCACAGTTTATCTTCAATCCTTAGCTGGGTAACACTTACTCAGCACGAATTGAATACCAAGTAAGTAAATAAAAGTGAGAAAGATGAATGAGCATATTGCTAATAAGGCGAATCGCTTAGAGTTAGAACAATTACACCTGAGGTTTTATCCTAGTTCAACCCCTAGCCTACCTCCAGTCCCCGGATACCATCTCCGAGCTTTAATCCACAAGTGTTTTATTCCTTCAACAGGCGGAGAAGCCTTTACAGTGGGTAGATGAGATTACAGAAAGTACATTACTTTCTAACTACCACTCAACTCAGTTTGGGTACCCTTCCCAAATTGACACTCATATTATAACTAAGAATGCTAACTGAATTCAACTTATAGAAATGTTGAATCCTTACAATGTTAATCTAAGTTTCTCTCTATTACAAACTGATTAGACTATTGATGTTTGCTCGATTGCTTATTGAGGAATTTCTTCGGAAGCAGAAAATTGAGCAGAGTTTTTACTCTTAAGAAATTCGTGGTGATTCACCAAGTTTGAACGTCTGCTTCAATGCTCTATTTATACTAAGAAGCTTTGAGAAGTAGCCATTGCAAACTTTACGAGATCGCTGGTCTTCAATTTCTCATCTCTACAATCATTCGAGTCTTCCCATTGGAAACAGATTTTAGGACCTTTTGAGATAGGAATTTGAACGTTGAGGCCGGTGATATTTCATTGAGAAATTCTCATTTATCTTCAAGCAATCTAGATTTGAGAGAGGTGCGCTAAATTGCAACGTGGATTCTTGTTGGATGACATTGTTGACGTTAGCAGAAGCACGCAAAGACATTTGAGATGCGGTTAATAGACATTCAGTTTGCTTGGACTGTAGTGAAGAATCTTTAACTGCCGTACTGATGTTTGATGTTCTGAGGACCACATGAATCTTTCTCAATTTCATCCTCTTTTAGCCTAAAAGATACTAAGAGAATATTTCGTTCAATCACAGATATCATTAGTAGCACATGTCATTTAGTCTCTATGTGTGTCTTGAAAACGTGCTTTTAATTAAGTAAAAGCAAGAAGTCAGCATGAGCTGAGTAAGATGATTTCCAAACTATGCAGTACTCAGCACACCAACTTTTCTTACTCTAAGTTATCACTTAATTATGTATGAGTTATTTTCCCTTGAATAAACTCTAGTTAGCCTTATTAATTAAGAGTTCACTTAGTATTCAATTAATTTCACTATCCTAGTCAGCTTGCTATTTCCAAAACTACTTAGTACTTTGAAGTCCTATTTAACTTGGGTTCAACAATTTTTCCCATGCGAGTGGGCCACGCGAACACGGATTGTTCTAGGGTGGGGCCTGCACGGCTACCCTGCTAGCAAAATTTCTCGCAAGCCACTAGCATGGGCTAGCCTTGGGCCAGCTGTGAGCGGACGATATAGAGTGATGGGCCGAGAGAGCGTGGGATGAGTGGCGCGTTCCATCGGGGTGTTTAAAAAGTACCAAGTCAAGGACCCAAAAGGTTTGAAAGAGAAGGCGGGAAACATTTTAGATTGTTCAATCCTGAATCCACCATCTCTTAGTGTAGAGTCGCCACTTGGATTAGTTCTTTCCAGGAATTAGAGTCCTGTGAGGCTTAAAGTCCGGGGGACGGCCCACTAAGACACAGAGATTCAGGTTCGGGAAAGTTGCTTATTTCTTATTAGATCACATTATATTACATCTATAGAAAACCATATTTCTTAATTGTGAATATTCTCACTTATGTTATTTTCGAGTTATAGTGCATGATTTAGCGTGCATATGAAAAGTTATAAAACCATACATAAAGCGGTAAATAATGAGAGAAAGTAAAGATTAAAGATTACATAACCTCGGGGGATGCAACCGCTCACCTAATCTACTAATTACATTTTCGTAAAATAATTAAAATACGATACCTGAAGAAAAATAAAACCCTAGGCATACATCTAACCTACATCCACAATGGTTAGTTAAGATATAGCATAATAATTGCACGTATGTTCAATTTAATTTTGGGAAGGTCCGTGTGGCCTAATTAAAACATTGATGGTTTAAAGTTCTTGTTTTGAATAAAGAGATTCATTTTTATTAACACATATGTTGGTCACTTTTTATTAGTGAAAATGACCTCATGGCAAGGTGTGAGGCCTGTTATCTGAGAATTATTTTTAATCCCTTTGTGGGGGTACACTAAAATGTATTTTCATAAATAGAAAAATTAAAGATGAAGAAGAATTACAATATTTACAATAAAAGAGAGTAAAAAGAAATAATCCTAGGTCGGCATGTAGAATAGCATAGAAAGCATGAGATGAAGCAACTCTAAGAACTCAGAGGCTTACCCTTTCGGCGTGAATCCACTTCGGCCTATCCGTATACTCCCCGGGAGCGTTCCTTGTTCAGTTTTTAGTTATGTTTTAGTGTGGAACAATAACTGTTTATTTATCCAAAAGATAATCAGACTCGAGTTCTAAATTTTTTTTAGACGTGAGAATATCTGAGAATTTTTAGAAGAAGAAATAGATGGAAGTTGATTTGAAAATCATAAAGTTTCAAAATCCAAATGTGTTTTGGAACCGAATTATTCAAAGCATTTTTGAAAGAAAATATTTTTGAAATTTTCTCGTTGTTCTTTCTCGTGAAAATAGAATTTTTCTCTGAAAATTCTCTTACTCCCTTCAATCCAAAAAGGTTCCAGCATTTAAAGAGGTTTTTCAGTCTAGTTGGAAATTCCAACAAGCCTCGTTGGAATTTCCAGTAGGCTCGTTGGAATCCAACAAGCCTCGCTGGAAATTCCAATGAGTATCACTGGAATTCCAGTGATCCTCGTTGGGATTTCCAGCGAAGGGCTCGCTAGAAATTCTAGAGAGCCCTCATGGCTCGCTGGAATCTAGCAAGTTGACGCACCGGGTTCGCCCGTTCGGCGAGCCTAGTTTAGTCGGGTTTTTTTACTATATTTATTTTTTATATATTTATTTATTTAATAAATTTTACCAAAATCTTTATTTTTCAAAATAATTAAAGTCCTTAACACAATTAAATGACGAGGAACATTTCCATTCAGAAATCTTCAGATAATCGATAATTGTGTGATTCGAGGATAAAAATCACAAAAAGCCGTCATCATTGAACATGCTAGCTGGTACAAAATCCCATGCACACAGTTACCCCTCGTGTGATAATTGCTGGTTGTATAACCTGTATGACCACACAAAATAGAGCGGAGGGATTGAGAATATACCTGACCGGTGTTGTTGGTGCTTTATTTGCCCCAATTGGTGATAACGTGGGCCTTCCTTTTTGGCACCGTGTCCTTGCAGTGTTGTACGTTTCTTTCTTTAGAATCCCTTGGTGCTTGATGCCCCTTACAGGCGGGTTGATCGTTTCTTTCTGTGGTATCCCAATTATAGTCGGTAGCCATTTCCCTCTTCGGCTACGATTATTGTGTGCCCCTTGGAATGATTGGAGATAGGTTCATTAATGTTTTTCAAAGGTGACCTTGAATTTTCTTAGTAGGATATTGACTTATTCCCTGTGACAAATTGGAAGAGTGTAATGTCAATATATTTTATGATGAATGTTTTAAATATTTGATTGAGTTTAAGCGAAATAAAATTTTTGCCCCTTCACTCAAAAATTGAAAAATGATGAATAAATGAATTTAATGAAAATTTGGGGATGTCCCGAAGATCGCTCCGTTGTTTAGGAGGATTTTGTGATGCGATGTTAACTTTAGGCTTGAGTGGGCCATCATCTTTCTTGGTGTTTGCAAGTTCCTCAAGTGGAAGTGGAGTTTCTTGTTTAGTGGGATGGGGTTGCCCAAGTTTGGCATCGTATTTACCAGTAAACGACATGATGTGTATGTTATGTATGCATGATTTTATGAATAATATTTATCATATGATGTATGTTCATCTGTTGTAGGTGTTGTGGGCTTCGTTCATTGAAGAGCCTTCTCTTATGCTGGTACATGGTTGCCCCTAGGATTTGTCTTGTTAGGGATTCCATGTATGACTTCCTCAGAGCAATGACCATGGGTTCATTGAATCAGATTCGAGTTCAGAGCTTGGATCTGGTCTGAGGAAGATCTAGATGAGAAGTTGACCATGCATTGTATTGGTGATGATCGCTTTGAAGCCATTTGCCTAAAGTGTTGGACGTATATAATGCCATGTACCATTCCGAGGAGGAGATGATGAATTTGATATTTCTTTGGTTCTAATTTCTGCATTGATCGCCCTTGCGGGTTTTCAATCTATCGAACCTTGTCTTAATTTTTACCTGGACTGCCCTTTCAAGTTTTCAATCCATCAGACTCATTGTTATTTATATTTACTTTTCATTTTTTATATTTACTTTTGATATTCTACCATTGGGATGCAAGCAATCAAAATAAGTATATGCATAAAGATTCAAGAAAAATGACGATTCATTGATGAACTTAACAGGGGTATAAATGTTTCAAATGATTTGACTCCTTCCATTGATTAGCCCTCTTAGATTTTCTAACCAATGTGGTTCTCTCAATGTCCTAAGTTTTTCCTAAGCCGCCCTTTTCGGATTTTCAACTCAGCGGATTGTTCTTTTACTATTTTGAAAAGAGGCCCTAATTTTTTCTTAACTAACCGAGTGTCAATTAACATGCTAATTTATTTTTTATTGGTACTTCTTTTTACCAATTTATTTCTTTCACCTATGCATGATAACAATTGTGCCATTCTTGGTTAATTTCATAGATCGGCTATCATCCATGTCCATGAATTCAGTTGTTTATCTCGCTCAATGTTTCTGATTGATTGGTTGGTGCTCATGCTGCTTCGCTAGCTTGAGGTGTATGTGATGTTGAGTCTTGATCATCAGTATTTCCTTTTGAGTTCAATTATTTTCTAACAATAGGTGATATGTCAGAGATCAGATTTGATAGCTTGATTCGTCGATAGTGAATGGTTTTCGTTCAATAATGTTCCTTCCATAATGTAGTGATTGGCTAATAAGTGTTGGTGGGCTATGTGTTGAAGTTGTTGATTTGTTCAACGATCTGACCCCTTCTTTATGTCTTTGGTATTGTACCGATGGTTTGACTTTAATTTTCTTTGTTTACGTTTTGGTCTCATTTTTGCTTCGATGATTTTGACCTATGTTTGACTGATTTAGTAGTCGGTGGACGTTTTGTGCTTGGAGATCTTTCCGTCGACCTTACATCTTTATAGGATGAGGCAAATACTATCACGTGTTGTCTAAGTACTTGTGTTTGTCTCTCACTTTCTCTCAAGAGTCAAATCATTTGAACTTATTATAACTTTGGGAATCCATTTGTACCCAAATTAATTTCATGACATGATGTGTCACATGAGCTAAAAACATTATGTATATGCTTATGAGAATGTGTGATGTCATCAATAGAAGATCAAGGAAATAAACAAAGTTCAACTTATTCGAAAATTCAAAGGCCTCGTGGGCAAAGTAGCTAAATGCTAATTTATTACATCATCAATCATGGGTTATTCTAGCACCCCTTAGATATGTCCATGGATTCAATGTGCTCCATCCTATCCGCCTTCTCAAACTCTTCTTGATAGCTTAAAAAGATGTCTAACCCAAACTTGTTCCTGTATGATGGCAGTGCACCATCTAGAAGCTTGGTTATCATCTCAGGTAGAGTTAATCGAACCTAAAGCCTGACCTGTGTGGCCATCCAACACGCATAGTAAGATTTGAAGCTCTCACCCTGCTCTTGCCTTATAGCCTCCAATGTTGCATTGTGGTTTCCATTTGAGAATTGAACCCATAATGCCCCATCATAGCCTGAGCAAGGCTATTCCAATCGGTAGCTATGTCTAATTGAAGGTGGTTGTACCATTCATTGACTGGGTGGCCCAAGGTGATGACAAAATGTTTAGCCATCATCCATTCATTAACCCTTAATGCTCTCATCACTGTGTGATAATGCATTAAGTGAGTGCGCGGGTCGCCAGATCCCACATACTTTTCAAACTGTGGCATTGCAAAGTTTCGGGGTAAGCTGTCTTCATCCGCGAATGTCGGTTGCGCTGAGTATGAATTCATGAGATGGCTGACGTGAATGGCCAAAAACTGTTGCCATAATTCAACCATTCTTGGTTGTTGGAGGATGGAGTTCCCTGCATTTGGATAAGAGCTATATTGCCCTTGGGGAAATGCCACAATTGGGTAGTAGTGGGGTAGCCTGGAACTGTGAGGTAAATGGTGCGCTCCAATTAGGGATGGATTGTTAGGCCATTCCTTGATTAAAAGATATTAGTGCGAACGCTGGTTGGCCAAGCTACCCCGGGAAGAAATGATTCTCGGATTGCTGTTAGAAAGGATTGGCAAAGTTAAATCCAGGAAGACCAATTTGGGGTTGGTTTTGACTTTGATTTGCCCCGAACTGGTAAAAGATGGTAGGAGCTGAGTGCACCATATGAGATGTGGTAGGTCCCCCTGTTCTAGGCTAATTAGTAGGACCTCTGTTATTAAGGGTGATCCTCGGGTTCGAAGCCACAATCTGAGCTATCCCAGCATGTTTGTGAATAAGCGATGCTAGTTGTTCACTGTTGCCAAAGGCATTCAGGGTAGCAGCAATCTCGACGTTCATCGATGACTGATAGGTCTGCTAAGAGTTTTGTCTTGTAAGGACAGGGTGATCCTCCCCCGCACCTTCTTCTTCTGAATTGGCCATGAAAGATGTACGTTAAAATGAATCTGAATCGGAACTCGAGTCCTCACTTGTGTCAGTGTACGGAACCCCCTCCAAATTGGCCATGATTGGGGAAATGCAGACCAGGTGACAAGCTGGCCTTTTCCAAGCCCCTTTGATACACAAGTAGAAGATCAGACCATGCATTTGGGATTCATGACATGATTCGTGATGCGAAAATGCATGAGATATTTAATGTTATGGCTACATTCACAAAGAGGTTAGCATGCTATAATGTGGGATAAATAATGTGTTTGTCAATCCATTTGAAATAAACCATTTAGTCGATAGATAACATAAAATAGGTGAAAATGAAAATTTAACACTTAGGGATAGCTTTGAGGTTTGTACGATGTCTGTGTGATATCATGTTGGTCCGTAAACGAGCTCTATGCTTAATCTTGGTTACTTTTAATAAATTTTAAAGTTAATGGCCAAGTTCGGTTTTTATATACATGTTGAGTATGCATGCTGAGTGCGATAAAAAAACTTATCAATTGCTCAGCTTTGCTGGCACAGTTTATCTTCAATCTTTAGCTGAGTAAGACTACTCAGCATACATCGGATAACAAGCAAGATAATGAATGAGAGAGAGCTGAATGAGCTGATCATTGCTAAAGCTTAATGCTTAAAGTTAGAATGTCAACGCTTGAGATTCATTTTAGTTCGGCCCCTAGCCAACCTCCAGTCTCCGGATAACGTCTCCGAGCTTTAATCCTCCAGTGAGTCATTCATTCAATAGGTAGAGAAGCCTTTACTGCGGGTAGACACTATTATAGAAAGTATTCTCCTTTCTAACTACCGCTCAACTTAGTTTAGGTAACCTTTCCAAACTAACACTCAGATTAAATAGAAATGCAAACTGGATTAAACTTATAGAAATGTTGAATCCTTACAACGTTAATCTAAGCAATTTCTCTCTATTACAAATGGATATGAACTTTGATGTTTGCTGATTGCTTGTGGTGTAATTTCTTTGAAAGCTAGAGTAATTTGCGCAGCGTTTTAGCTATTCAAAAATTTGAAGTGATTCACCAAATTTGAACGTCTCCTCCAGTCTTCTATTTATACTTTGAAGCTCTACTAAGTAGCCGTTGCAAACTTTACGATATTGTTGATCTTCAATTTCTTATCTCTTCTAATCTTTCGAATCTTCCCGTTGGAGACTGATTCCAAGACAGTTAGAGATAGGAATTTGAATGTTGAGGCATGATAACATTCCATTGACAAAATCTCATTTGTCTTCAAGCAATCTGGTTCTAAGAGAGACGTGCTAGAATGCAACATGGAGTCTTCCCATTGGATGACCTTACTGACATTGACAGAAACGTGCGGAGACACTTAAAATGCGGTGCATAACAAAAAATTCCTTTTACTTGGACTGTAGTGAGGAATCTCTGACATCCAGTACTGACACTCTTTGGCATTGTGAGGACTACAGGAATCCTCATTAATTTCGGTGCCTTTTCTCTTGAAAAGCAATTAAAGAATATTCTGCTCCTTCTCAGACGATGTTAGTAGCACATGTGTCATTAAGTCTCTATGTGTCAAATAACGTGCTTTTAATTAAATAAAAGCAGGACTCAGCACGAGCTAATTGAAGTAATTCTAAACTACGTGTACTCAACACAGACTCAGCTTTTCATGCTCTAAGTCATAACTTAATTAATTATCCAGCAAAACTGAGTTATTCTCCCTTGAATAAACTCAAGTTAGCTTTATTAATTAAGAGTCTACATAGTACTCAATCAATTTCATTATCCTAGTCAGTTTTCTATTTCCAAAACAGCTTAACTGTAAAGTACTATTAACTTAAGTTCTACACATCGTAACATGCATGGTGTAAGTGAGGTGATCAAGTCAATAGTTTGAGATTTTGTACTATGACTAGATCTTATGGAATGAGAAGGTCAAAATTATTTCGGGTAAGCAGTGTGACATATCCTAATGAAATGAAAATAACCACTGAATGTAGCTATTGAATGAATGATTTGGTTATTTTGCCTAATTAGGGTGAAAGTTTTGGATGCCCGTGTAGTCATCGCTATTTGAGGGTATGTGGTGATACATGAATCTTTGCCCCGTGTGGATGGATGGTTCAGGTATTACGCATATACCCTTGAAGATTTGGTAAGGTAAGATTTTTGAAATAAGTTCACCCCGTGTGGGCTAAGGTTTAGATGTCAGTAGGGACACCACGAGATGTGGGAAAAATGATTCGGGTATGTATTTGCCCTATTTGGGCCATGTGGTATGTGTGATTACCCTATGTGGGCTTTGAGTTGGACTTTGAGTGGACATCTCAAAGGTAATGATGGGATATATTATTGCCCCTAGTGGGCTAAGTGTCGGATGTCAAGTGTACATCACACAAATTGGGGTGAATGATGTTTCATGACTCTTATTGGTTCATGTTATCCCAAGGTGACACGATCTCGAGTGTCATCTAATCTTAAGCGTATGTGACACCGGTTTAGTATCAAGACAATGAGAAGATGTTATGTTACATTATATTAATATTAAGAGTGTGTGCATCTAAGTGTCTGATCGTAAGGTTTCGACTCTAATGACTCTAAGGGATTATATTCTAAAATAAAGCCAAAAACCTTGTTCCCCACTTTTCTACCAATAAGATTAAAGTTCAAAATACGAACATGTGTTGTCAATACCGCTTATATAAATAGAAAAATGGTGACCACTGCAAGTATACAGTTACGATGTAGTTTTAAAAGATATCGATCCCACAAGTAAGGACTAGCTCTAAAGATCAACAAAAAAATGGAATAAAGAAAATAAAATAAAATAAAATAGATTTGATTTTAGTTGGAAAGAATTGGAATGATGAATGGATAGATATATGTATGATAGATTAGAGAAGATAAAAGTATATAGATTTTCCCTACGAACAAGTATAGCAAAGAAAACATGCAAGGTCATCAAAGATATTACATTCACTAGATTAATTTAATAGAATCGGTTCTAGACACTCAAATATTCAATTATTCAACGTAGAGCAACACATGAAATGACTTTTCTAAATCTAGTGCAAACGAATTAAGATGATTATATAAACCTAGATAACAATATTACTATGCTTAGTACGGGTCACTCTCACATAACCACATTTAGCAAGTTACCATTCCAAAAATGTTGGCTCACTAAACAGGGTTATAGTCACAAATCCAATGATTATACAAAATCTCATTAACCCCGAAACTACTCTTAAAGTTAACTTAAAAGCATATAACTTGATTAATATAAAAGACTCAACACGAAATACACATTATGACACATAGATATATCATAAACTTCGAAATAGAAAGTATACATAGAAAGCAAAGCAAAGTTGTAAGGTATGCAAGTGAAAGCTAAAGTTGATCAAACCGTATCCGTTCTTTAATAGGAATCATCAATTCCTGCAATTCCTACGTCTACTTTGAATTCGGTCTCGACTCATACAGAACCTCCGCTAGGATGCTATTCTTTGTGAATCTCAAATAAACGAATGTTGAAGAATGAAAACTTTTATTGATATGTGATTTGCAATTACAGTTATACAACAATTGCTCGAATATGTAGAGAAATCTAATGATTGAAATAAAGATTCGAATCACTTATACATTTTATCGCTAACACTTATGAACGTAGCAAAAATTAGATAATTTCACTCTCTTTCTACACACTCACTATATCTCTCACTTTTTCTAATTCCAATGCCACACCATGCACGAAATTTGTAAGGTTTGGAGCCCTATTTATAGAGTTCTAAAGGTTGCATTTATCCATACGAAGAGTTGTGTCCATTGGTGAAAGATTGCATCACTTCATTGTGATTGGTTGAGTTGATTTAATCTTATCCACAATGGATAGGCACCTTTTCATGATTGGTTGACTTCTAAAAGGTGTCTTTTCATTTGGTAGTTGATGGTGGTTGATCGTTCTTATCTGGTGGTTGGTAGTTAAGAAGATTTTTCTAAAAAATAGTCCAGGTAGCGACCGCGATATACAAGTCACGACCGTGAATACTTATTTGGAAATTTTCTGTTCTGAAGAATACTAAGTCACGACCACGAGTAGTTGTCACGATTGTGAAATGTGTTTTTCTTCAAAATTCTCCTTGTAATTTTATTGATCTTTGATAGCTTCGATCCTAAGCCAAATCTTTAAGTTACATACATCTTTTTGCACCTTTTTCACTCTTTTTACATAGAATTCCACTGTAGATCATTTTACTCCCAAGATTTACCTAGTATCTACATTTGCACCAAAAAAAAACACATACCACGTCAAATCTTTATATGAAATATAAAAATGACTTAATCTATAGTGTTTAGTGAATAAAATTATAATGATAATAAGTGTAATTATACACTTATCATACCCCCACACTTAACTTTTTCCTTGTCCTCAAGAAAAATTCAACAGAGGTGTATAAATTGGTAATCAAGTTCATATCTCATTTGGCGAAAGACTATTGCAGTAAGTACCACATTCCGATAATGCAAAAGATTCAAGTAGAAGCCCAAAATTTCCCATAAATTAGTAATATGCAATTTATATAGTTTAGTTGCACACCTTTGTTCTTAATGAAGAGTCAACCGAATCACATCTTCATATAAGTGTTATATGCATACTTGAATATTTCCTTCTCTTAAGCATATTATAAAGTATAAAGGACATAGAAAGCACACTTTCATAAATTTTCTCTCAAGGCATTTTTAGGTAACCTAGGATGCTAAAACACTTTTAGTGGTTGCATTTTATGCTCCATACCACTCTCCCCTTTTTTAGTGGTTGCATTTTATGCTCCATACCACTCTCTCATTTTTTTTCTTTTAAGCATATGTTTTTGAAGTACTTTGTACTTTGCACCCATTTTTCATGCTATGCT
>CATIWQ010138261.1:0-14470 GCA_949673415.1 Euphorbia schlechtendalii | reverse complement strand
AAAAAAAACTAGGAAAATAGATATTGCAAAACAAAAAATGCAGCTCACTGTTTGGATGGAACATTCTAGAAACAAAGCGCACAGTCGGGGGCTTATTCGGATAATCTTCTGTAAACTGAAGTGTCAACTTAAACGTACCTGTCACAACTCAAACACAAACACATGTTACTTGCCAAACATAAACGACAAATGTAAGCTGTAACATGATAATCAGTTTCATGTAAAGATTATAAGTTTCAAATTGACGAAAAGCTCACACTGATAAAAGTTGCTGGGAGATACTATAAAACTGACACAAATCAAAGAAGAAAATATCAAACATCCGCTAACTCCCAATGCTCTTCTCGAAACAACGAAGAATGGAAATAATGACTCCGACAGGCAACCAGATAATGCCCTTATTTGCTTCAGTATATATCCATTTATAGGCATTCAATAAATGTAAAAGACAGTCCAAATCAATAAAAGGTTATATGTTCTGGGCACGAAATTAGATTGGCAACAGAACCACTACTTTAACTGCTTAGTATCAGAGAGAAACATATCACTATTCCAGCACCTATACAAAATACAATGAGGCTCTAGCGAAATCATTACATGTAAGGCAGAAATTGATATTAGAAGTATCAGAATGGTTTAATAGAAGACCAAGAGAAAGAAAGCTAAGTTTGATACTATACCAAACGCTTATAATAAAAAAATCCGAAACACAAACAACTGCATCAAAATGAGAGAGATGCACATAAAATCTTTATAACAGAGGTACGGAAATAAAATAAGCTAGTGTTAAAAGAAACATTCACGTAGTTGAAGATTTGAACTTACCTCCATCCCATGGAGTATCATCAGGTCTGCAATACAACAAAGCATATGTTATATGTGCACTGCAACTAACATATATGCGACAGAAAATAAATAGATGAAGCTATTTTGCATCATTTAAGATTAGCTTACCCAAAGATAACAGCATTCCAGAGCATAATATTATTATCCTGAGGAGCACCACTAATTCCTGCAGGGGGGTCTTGTTGCAACCTCTTGAAATCCCTCATCAATCTCTTCCTTGCCGGAGTTGACATCCTTACCGCCTGAGAAAATTTAGCAGGCAACTGTCACACTACAATTGCTAAAAGCACCAACAGTGTTGAAAACTGAGTCATTCCATAATCATGAACAAGCCACTCTTCATAACATGAGCTTAATGAAAGCATCTCACCCAGACAATCACACCAAAGTACACAAAATGGCATGAAAACAAAACCCTAGATCCAGAAACAGTACTAGCCAATCAACGAAATGCATCAATTGAAGTTTTGATTCCTCAACAGATTAGAAAACTAGGTTTTCCTCCATCTTAATTACACATAAATGAGCATTAAAACTCAAAGTAAGAAGAATCAAACAACACAGCTTAGAGAAAAAGAAGAAAAACTCACCTGTACGGAAACGCGGCGAGAAGCAGAGAATCAAATCAACAAAATCAAAAAATCCAAATATCTTCACAGAAGGATCAAATAGACAAGATTGAAATGTTTTGATTTATACAATAATAAGAAAGGGGAATCTAAGTTTGGGTGGCTCAGCTCAGCTAAGCTACGCGTTTCTTTTTCTATATCTGTGTACACATTACAATTGTACTCCACTTTTATTCCAACTTGCAAAGGCTATGTGGTGGTTTTTGGGTCGATTGTATTCTAACTTAACTTCAATGCTGTGAGAAGTTTAGGATTTTTAAGTTATTGTTGATAATAGTTGCTTAAGTTTTATGCACCAACTTGATTTTTAAGTTATTGTTGATAACAGCTTTTTAAGTTTTATGCACCAACTTAATCTAATCGATGGTGTTTCTCAAAACTTCTTCTTTTTAATTTTTAATTTAAAAATATCTTTTAATGAAATTTTAACATTTTAATGGAATTTTAACTTATAACTCAGACAATGAAATGTTTCTGATAATTTTTTTTAACTTAAAGACTGAAGTTAAAAGTAAGTCAAATTTACCTTTTTTTTTTAAAACCACTTATAAATCATAAGTTGAAAAAGTAGAAGTTTTGTAAAACACCCCTAACATTAACTTTGACTAATTAAGATCTGATTTGAAGTATAGAATTGTATGCTTAAACTTAAAAGAATCAAGTTATGAAGGTTGAAAAGTAAATAAGGTTAAAAATACCCGTAACAAATTGCATAAGGATTAAAAAAAAAAAGTCTAATTTTGCAACTCTAGAGCAACTATCTTTTGAAAGTCGCAATCCAAATTTGGCTTGGGGCATTACTCAGATATTATAGCTCCTTGGGACTGCCTTGAAAGGGAGTATTGGATGACACATAATTTGTTTATGCAATCTAGCATAAGGTAAAGAAAAAATCTGCATTATATTGTGTTGAATTTTCCAGGGTTTCGAGAATACACAACTCTTCGTTTATTTGCACTAATAACCTCTAGCCGGATTTAAACATGATTGGAATGACGAATCAACGCGGTGTAGTTCAGTTTTTCAGTATAAAAATAACCGTCTCAATTTCCACAAACAACCAAAAGAATCATTACTCATGCTACTTCTCCCTTACAAATCAAAGTCCCCGTCACGGCAAACACCTTAAATTTCGATTTTTTTTGCAGAAGCGGGAAGTGTACCTCAAGCAATGTGCTCGGCCAGAGTAAGGATCTTGACATGTTTTTTCTTCCTTAACTCGTGGGGAACTGGCCCAAAAACTCTGGTTCCAATCGGTTGGCCTTGTTTATCAACCAACACAACAGCGTTGTCATCAAACTTGACCTCACTCCCGTCACAACGGCCCTTTTGCATCGCAGCTCGCACAACTACACCATAAACAACCTTTCCTTTCTTTACTTTCCCATTTGGCATAGCTTCCTTAACTGAAGCAACTATAGTGTCTCCCAATCTTGCCCCTTTCTTCCCTTTCAGTGCTTGTATGCACATCACTTTCTTCGCCCCGGAATTGTCCACCACCTTCAGAACGGTCCTCATTTGTATGAAAGTCCTTTGTTGCTGCAAAAAAACGAAATCAGCAAAAACGAACTTGACCGGACAGTACTATATATCGTTTGTAAGATTTGCGAACCTGTGACATGTAGTTACTGCTTGTCATCTGATGCGATGAGCTGAACATTCCGGAAATATTGTTGCCAAGACCCCCCAACAATGAACGGCTGGCTAACAAATTAAATTAAAACCCGAATCATTGGCAATCAGTTGGCCATTCGAACCAAAAACAGATTATACTTTTGCAAGACATAAATTGCAATTCAAGAAAAATGAAATCATCTCACAGTGATATGTTTCACATATATTATCATTACATCTAAGATTCATGATTCTGCAACATGAAGGATGTATTCCTAATCCTAACTAAAGGAATATAAAGTTATCCCTTCAAACCAAAATCTAGAACTCAATGGCCATGAAGTGAAGATATGTACAATTGAACATAAATGGCTTATCAAAGACTTAAGATCCATGGATAAGAAGCTCGGAAGATGATACTCGGACAATTGTTAAAGGCGCAAGGGGTGGCATTGAAAGTTAGGCGCAAGCCAAGGCATTCACTAGACCTTTATTATAAGGCTTTTAAATGTTTTTCCAATTACAAGGTATTAGCATTTAATTGAGAAATTATTAAACTTTTACATTGGTTTTGGATTATATTTAAGAAATCAAACATTAATTGAGACAGGCACTAAAGGGGAAATTAGGAAGGAAATCTGATTTTTTTTTATTGTTGTGGTAGAATCAATCACCGAATAATCTAATTCTATATTACCTACATCCCAGTGCAGTCAAAGCCGTGCCTTAGGCGCTAGGCACATAGGGCGCCCTATACCTTGTTAGGCAGTGCATGTTGCAAAGGCGTGCGCCTGGATGTACAAGGTGCTCCTTAGGCGCATATAAATGAATTTTTAGGGTTTTTTCAAAAATTAAGTTAATAGCGATTGACACCTCTTAAAACTCTAAAGTCCACCAACTACTTTATGTTTTCCTATTTAGTAATTAAAACCTATTAAACTCTAATTTATTACTTGCTTATTCTTACCCTAATTATACAAACAAAATAATAATTCCTACTTAACAATTTACAAGGCCTTTTCTAAATTAAAAAACAGAATACTAAATGCCGACTTTAGTATTCAATTTCTGAGAAAGCTGAGCAAGACAAAATTACAAATCAATTGCCTATCTTTCAAAATGCTGATCATTCGGGAAAGAGCTGGCTGTAAGGCAACGAAGTAGGTGAATGAAATATGTTCTGTTTGGTATTTGTTTGACCTGAGTAAATTAACCAAGTAGGTGAATAAAAAAATGTTCTGTTTGGCTTAGCTTATTATAGATCGTCAATATAGCTTACTACAGATTACGCAAAACCGACCTGCTTAGTATATTAACTAAGTATTTTTGTTGTTCTTTAAATTAAGTTACTAAAAATCTTTTCTTTTGACAGATGTACAGTTAATTTTTGTTTGAATATGTTGATGACAAATCTGAGAGTGATTCTAATAAAAATGGGGAATATGTTGATCTTGATGATTTTGATGATTGATAATTTATGTTTTAGATTGATAGGAATTAGGTTTTATTATTATAAACTTTGAATTCTTGAATTTCCTTCAAGTGAAGTGAAAAACTTTTAATTTTATATTTTTTTGAATTCGTGCGCCTTAAGTGCGCCTTTTGCCTTGCGTCTAGGCTACAGGACCCTCTATCGCCTTGGGTGCGCCTTGACTACTATGCTACATTCATTGGAAAAAAGTCAGATTTTTTTTCTAATTTCCCTTCTTTTAAAATTCAGTCTATACTAGGGTCTAGAGGATGCCATGGACGCTAGTCAACCTCTACCAATTCAACCAGCTATCTTGTGCATAGGACTGAGGATTATTGATCTAATTTCAGGCCATTTCACCAAATTCACACTCTAAAAGGCTCAAAAAAGCATCTTCTTCCACAGTGTGAACCACACTACACAACATTCATAGTAATTTAAAATACTACTTTATCTATAAACATTAGATGGAGAGAAGCACGAAAATCTTTGTTATGAAGGCCATATGTACGACGAAAAGAATACCCAAAATGGATTCATCAATTTCTATCAAATACCGATCAACAAGGAAAATAAAATCCAGTCCTCAACAAACACCAAAATTGAACAGAAATACATATGCATCTAAATCAAGAATCTAGAACTGAGAAAGCACCAATGAAATCAAAGTAATGTAAAAGATTGCAGTGAAAAGTCTTACCACGGGAACATTTTGAAACCAAACTCGCAGCCATAATTGATCCAAGATAGAAGCTTTGATCAACACCAAACAAGATCAACCACTTCTCAGAATTCCTAGGCTTCGCCAATGCTGGTGAGGTTGAACGCTCAATTGCAGAGGAAAACCCTAAACCACTTCTTATAAACCTTTTCTAATGTCAGAATGTCAAATCTTTTATTATAAAGAGAAAGGAGGATATGATTACATAATTGATTTACTTAATTTTTATGACAAAATCATTTAAAAAATAAATAAATTATCTTAGTGAAAATTTCATCCAAGTAGATTTTACGGTGATTTTTGCAAAAATATTATTTTCATTAATTTATCCGTTATCATTATTAAATCAATAGTGTGAAAATTGATTTAATGATAATAAAAGATAAAGTATGATTTATTTTATTAGAAAGAAAATCAATATAACCTACACTTAAAAATAAATATTGCATTATTCACTTGTAAGATAAATAATATTATAACTATAATGCTTTTATTTTATAAATATAAAATATTTGGAAAAAATTAAAAGATTGATGGTCTAGAAAACAATGTGTGGCAAGGTCTTAGTTTAGAGTAGTCCTGTTCGTGGGCTGGGTACCCGCCCTGTACGGCCCGAGCCCACTTCAACGTGCCAGGTTTAGACACTCGTTTTTTAAAAAGGTCCGGCCCGAGCCCGAGCCCGAGCCCGAGCCCGTCGAAGCCCCAAAGATTTATGGACCGGACTTGGTTTTTATATAAATACCCAAGCCCGACCCTAACCCGGCCCAATGAATAATTTGATTTATTTATTATATATTATACATTAAATTTATAATTATTTTAAGTTCCTATATTTTATCCTATTAAATTTGTATACTTAATTACAATAAATGTTACTAAATATTAAATATTTTAAGTAAACAATAATGCAATGATATTAAAAATTCAAACATTTTTTAATCTACTTTATATTTTTTTAACTTAGTTTAATAAAAAAATTTATAACAGAATAAATATTCATGGGCTTGGGCCGGGCTTGGGAATGACCTTGTAAACCCGGCCCGAACCCGAAGTTCTAAAGTATGGGCTTGGACCGGGCTTGGGTTAGCTTTTTTGTAAAAAATCCCGCCAAACCCAGCCCGCCCGACGAACAAGTCTAGTTTAGAGGTGAAAACTAGTATCTAATCCTAAATTTACAAGTTGTAATCCAAGTATGGGTAGTTTTTCTTTATATTAATGTAAGCATCTTTGGGTTTTTAAAAAAATCTAAAAATATATTTCTTTCTCAAATAAACCTTGAGTTTTCAAGTGTCATTAGTTGAATAACACTGCCTAGTTTTAATTTCTTGACATGTGAGTAGACCTGTTCGTCGGGGGCGGGTCGCGTTTGACGGGTTTTTTACAAAAAAAAACGTTAACCCAAGCTCGTACTTTAGAACTTCGGGCTCGGGCCAGGCTCAGTCCAGGCTAACAAAGTCATTCCAAAGTCCATGAATATTTTTTTTATTGTAATATTTTTTATTAAATTAATAAAAAAATATAAAAAAGTAAAAAAATGTTTAAATTTTTAATATAATTGCATTGTTTACTTACAATCTTTGATATTTAGTAACATTTATTATAATCAAATACAAAAATTTAATAGGATAAAATATAAATCTTAAAATGATTATAAATTTAATATATAATAAATAAATAAAATTATTCGTCAGGCCGGGCTCGGGTATTTATATAAAAACCAAGCCCGGCCCATAAATCTCCGGGCTTTGGCGAGCTCGAGCTCGGGCCGGGCTTTTTTAAAAAATAAGTATCCAAGCCTGGCCCATCCGCCGGGCCCGCGAACAGGTCTACATGTGAGTTGTCACATCTGCATAAAATGAGTTATTTGGTACATTTTTTTGAAAGATCAGGGTTATACGAGGTTATTTTTAAAGTTGAAAAGTAATAGGTGAAAGTGACAAAAATAAAAGAACCAATAATGCATTTTGACATATATGTGTGTGTGTATGTATGTATGTATGTGTGTACACATACATACATACATACATACATACATACATACATACATACATACATACATATATATATATATATGTATGTATGTATGTATGTATGTATGTACATATGTATGTACATATGTACACTAATATTGTAAGTTTCTAACCCTACATCATGTCTTTGAAATATCTGCACAATAAACATAAGAAAGAGATATGATGCACAAAGAAGAAAGAGGATCATAGTAAATTAAAGAAGAATTCTTACACTTTAACACATAAAGAGGAAAGTGGATTATAACAAATAACATAAAAATTTAAATTTTCATATCGTAAAATTCTAGAAAATTTTATAACTTATTTGAACGAAGAGTGCTACTTTCCATAGTTCACAACTGTGACCATAAGTAACGGTTACCCAGCTCATCACGTGTCCTTTCATAGGAATTACAAAATACATGTATAAAACTTGTACACAAGCAAGGAAAGAGTATAAAAATGAGACTCACAAAGAAAGAAATATAGATTGAGAATTTATGATCAGAAGGCTAGGTGAAAAGGAAAACAAATTCACAAATTAGTGTTCTTAGTCTGAATCTACCTTGTATTTTTTTTATGATTAGAAGGCAAGGTGAAAAGGTAGGTTTAGAGTAATGTGTTTACCTTGTTACTATAATGTGGAATTGTAACTTATGGATTGTGGTAAATGCATCACAAGGACAACCAAATTGAAGAATCTTAAAAATAATAAAAGGAGGGTATTTGATGGAAACATAAAGAATCAATATTAAAATTACTTAGTTTTGAAAAGGTCAATAGGTAATTGCATAAGGGTTAGAAAGGTAAAGTTTCAAAAAAGGGTAAACAAGGAAAATTAAAAGGAGCCTCATCCCTTCACTTCCTTTCCATTTCTCTGCTCTTTTTTCCATCCCAAGCACGTGAAATTAAGTTCATGCTTTACCATCCCCTTAAATCCTCCCTCCCAACGAGGAATAATGTAGTGATTTGGTGATATTTTCAAAAGTTTTGAAATAAGTTCGTTAGGACATTAATGTACCAGATTATTTGTTGACTTTGAAGGAACTTTTGTAACCTCCAATACAAGTGCTTCGATTTTGGCTCGTAATTCAACTTCTTCCTAATTCATAAGTGCTTTTACCTACATTGATGAATCAAATTAGAAATGAATCATTTGCAAAATGCCAAACTTTTATGAAGGATCAAAAATTTCGCAACACGAAACTAGTCAATGCATAGTGCATTTACACTTATGTCCATGGTTATTAATAAATAAAAGAATTTCATGCAAATTATACAAATCACATTATGACATAACATACACAAACATATCCAAAAGAAAAGTTCACAAGTGATTATAAATATTTATGAATACATAATAACACATTTTGCATAATTCCTTAGAACTTTCCAAGGTAGATAAGTTTATAACTGGTCTAAGTAATATGAAGCATATGGGTTAAAGACTTACAGTAAAAAGATAGATGATGTAGTATTCTATCACATACATAGTAGTCAGTAAAGTCAACAATTACAGTCGATCAAATAACTTTTTACCCCTTAGTATTGTTACCCAATTTTGAGTTGAACTCAGACCATTTAACTAGAAAAGGGGAAAATGAAGTGGAAATCCAAAGTATTGGATTGCTTAAAACTAAATAGAAATTTAGAATGCACACAAGATGTTTAAGTAGCCTAACTCATTGGGAATGTGGTAAAATATGGCACTCTCAACATAAATATCAATACCTAACACTAATGAACTCAATACAGCTAAATGATTTTCATGCATACGTGGCTTCCTTATGTTCATTAGGAAAGTGTTACTTAAGGGATGTTAGTTTATTATAAAGAAACAAAATAGAAGATAATTTTTTAACAGTTTGTGAAATTTAAGGAAATGAGTTTCCAACATTTTTAAATTGTGGAAACACATAGGAAGCACCTCATAGGAGTTTCCTTTTCCAAAAGGGATGGGAAATGAGGAATCATCAGAGTTTCCATGGTCCCCACTAGAAAACTATAACAACAAAGAATAATGGTAATTTTTTCTGTTTCCCCTGAAAGGCATTCAAATTATATAAACCAATCTTAGTTGATTAATAACTGAAATTAAGTTAATTTAAACAGACCTAATGGAGTTCAGCCTATATATTAAGAAACGGAATCTAAAAAAAAGACTATTTGTAGTTGTATCAGAAACCTAAATGCAAGAAGAAGAAAAGTGGATGGTAACCGAATCATTAAATCAATTAAACAAATGAAATACGAGAATTTAGCAACGAACATAATTGAATCCAATTGAAAAAAATAAATCTGAAACTTAATAATAGTAGCAATTAAATCAACATAGCAAAGCGAAATAAAATTTAAAGAGAAAAGAAGAAGAAAACCAACTTGATGGAGGAGACTAGAGAGGAGCTGAAAAAGTTGGGTATCAACTTTGCCTTCATCAACCAATTGTAGAAGAGCTCCGACGATGATGAACTTCAATTTACATAACTCCAGCGAGAAAAGTTTTATAGATGATTTGTGAATTTGTTTATAGTAAGCAAAGGGGACCAAGGGATTTTTAGAGAAAGCGATGAAAAGGGTAAGAGAGAGAAATAAATTGAGAGAATTGGCTTTTATTGTTGAATATTTTTTAATTTTATTTATATTATATTTTAATGGGATTAAAAATTCATTGAGCGAGATTAAATCCTACCACTTCTTTTACTATTAACTTTTGTCCCGGGTCGTCAAAAGTTCATTGTTTCTTCATGTTTTAGGCAACGATTAATCCAATTAGTTGTTGAAGAATTTGTGTTTAATGAATTTTGATAGCACAGCAACCAATATTGAAAACTTCATAATTTCGATGCTACAAATATTTTTTTCATGAAAATTGCAAGCTCTATGGAGTAACAATAGCAATCTTAATTGCAACAGACCATCTATTGTGTAGTGTGCCATCAAAAATGAAATGCATGTTTGAACCACTTGAGATTGATCCGTGAAATGCTTATGGGATGGCTGCGACATAAGGGTTAGTATGATATGATGATAAATAAAGCTATTGCTTGCTTAAAGGGCTAGCTTAAAGTGAAAATGGATTTGCCAATCCTTTTGGAATAAACCAATAAAGGTCACCTAGGGTATCTTAAAGCTTTTAGGGTAACGAAATTACACCACAGGGATACAAAAGGGTATGTTTGTCAATCCATTTGAAATAAACTAATTATGGTAGGGGTTTACCGTACTGTCCATGTGGCAGTAAGCATAGTGATGCCATTTTGGCGAAAAGGTGATAAGTTTACCAATCCATTTGAACTAAACAGGTCGAAAAAGACAGGGGGTGCATATTATCCAAGTAATATTACGCTCTTGATTTTGAAAATTAATCACTGTGGATTTTTCCTTATCGTTTTTTAGTTTAGGTAAACAGTGTGTTATACCCGAGGGTTTATACTATGATAAGTTCATGACTCTAAATAAGCAGAGGTTCGAGTGCCGAGTAGGCACTGCTATAAACATAGGTAATCCTAACCCTAGGTGACATTGTCTCATCGCATCTTCCAGATCTAGGTAAATGATATTAATGTAATATCTTGTAATGGTAAGTGTGTGCATACTTTTGTGTCTACATAAAAGATCATGGTTAGCATAATGGTTAATACGAAATAAATATGATGATGAAAGTAATAAACATATAGAACATAGAATGCAACATATCACTTCTAACCTTATATCTCCCGAGGTAAGGGTTAGGCTTCTAAACTTAGGCTTGGGTCATCTTAATACCATGAAGTATTAAGGAACGAACCTACATAAGAGATGCATTTATTTTGGTAAACCTAGAGAAAGTATCTACGTTTTCCTAATATGAGTTTGGTCATGGGTTCTTGATGTAGAAGGTTCTTGTTGCAATATGATACACTCCAAGCCTCTCCCCAAATATGTGTGAATGATGGAGGTAAATGTGATATGGTAACAAGTGATCCATTTGCTAAATATGCTTGGTCTCCATGTGGTCACAAATGATCCTTTCACTTGTTTGTTGGTAAATAGAGCATCCTAATCTTAAAGGCTAAACCATATAATGCATATGCTTTTGTTTGATATATTTGAAACATGGTTTAACTCATTTGATGACTTTTCAATACTCATCGATAATCTTTTAAACTTGTAATTTTGTAAAAAAATATATCCTCGATGGAGTCGCAATTGTGAGCGGACGACATTTGACCCAGGCAATCGCCTCGAAGCGCCGGCCCTATGAAATGGGGTGTTGGGTTTTCAAAAAAAGAAGTTTGAAGGTGTGATTGAAATGTTCAAAGACTCGAGACCTAAATCTATAGCCTATGTTACAGAGTCACCACCCATATCAGCTCTTCTAGGAAAATTTGGTACAATTTAGATCCATTCGCCTAATCTTTACCATAGTATAGAGATTCAAGTTCGGATGAGTTACTTTGTCATAATTTGAGTGAAATTACACTATGTTAGAAACCACGTTTATAATATTCCAACTAAACTAGATATTTTTAGTTTATGGCTATTTTATCAAACATGCATACAATGGTAAATAAGTAAACTACGGAAAGTAAACACATAGAAAAGTAAATGTGCCTAATCTATGGGGGATTAATTACATTTTGTGATGGGTGATACAAATCGCCTAAATACATCAAAATCTAAGGGATACAATTGCCTAAACTACATCGAAATCTAAAAAAAAATATTACAATTTATTTCAAAATTAAATGCGATACCTGAAGGAAATTAAATCCTGACATACATCTTACCCTAATCTACATGCATCCACAAATGTTAGCACAAATAATACTGCACATCATAAGTAATCACAAGTATGTTCGTTTTGTTTTTTCATCAGACCCAAGCGATCTAATTTAAAACAATGAGAGATTTAAAATATTTTCATATAAAAAGGTTCATCTTATACACATAATTCTTTAATCCTTTTATTTACTGAAAATGCCGCATGTGAATATTTTGTTGGGTCGGTTATCCAAGAACTTTAGTTCCCTTCATCAGAGTTTCCTAACACACTTCAAAGAAATATTAGCAAAATAAAACTAAGTCAAGATAAAACAAACAAAATGGTATTATTAAACCCATTCCGAAAGGGGAATCATTAAAGTTAGTAAAATAATATCCCAGTGAAGGGTAACTAACTTCAACCATTGAAAAACCTTTCAGACCGATTTCAAATTCGAAAAAATTCTCAAGTATATACATTTATGTTGCTAAAAACATAGGTTTTAAGTTTGAATAGTCACCACTGACCCTCTTGAACATAAAATGATACTTAAGGATTTCCGAACATTCTTTCTGATTGCAATGTTGTTAACAGCATTGTAGTGATGTCGTTAACGACATTGTAATGCCATTAACAACATTATAGTGGTAGACAGTAGCAGTTTTTCATATTTTTCATTTTATACATCAAACATATATAACAATTATAAACATGTGAATCAAGACTCTAAGAACTGAGAGGCTCACCCCATACCCGTGAATCCACTTCTCTAGGTTCACGAAATCTCTAGGAAGTCCTCCTTGTTTCTTTGTTTATAATTTTAATTTTATTGATACAAAGAAGAGTAAGAGCTTATTATGAGCACGGGATTTTGTACTAGCTCACGCGTTCAATAATGATGGCTTTTCGGGATATTTATTCTCAAATCACACGATTTTTTACCGTCCGATGATCTTCAAATGGGAGTTCTCCTTGTCAAAAATAATGTTTGAGACCCTAAATAATTATTTAGGACCATAGAAAATATTTAAAAGCCTCAAAGAGATAATTTAAGGGCTTAAAATATTTTTAAGGGACATAAATATTTTTTTGGGGTCCAAAATAATTTAATTGGGTTATTTGGAAATATAGGTATATATAACTTGTATATACATAAATATATATAAATAAATATATAAATATAAATATATATATATAATATAAATTAATTTAAAAAATAAAAATTAAAAAAAATATTTGAGGGGTGGCCAAAAGAATTCTCTAATGGGAATTCTTCGGGCGTCCTCGCCAGGAGCGAGAGCCACACCCTTGTTGAATTCTTCAGCGAGGGCCACCCCTCCTCGCTAAGAAGTTCAGCGAGGGGGGATCGTTGAACTCTTCGGCGAGCCCGGTTTAACACCATCCCGAATTTCTATAAATTCGGAACATTTTTTGATTGAAGGGGTTTGAAATTATAGACAAAAAAAATTAGATTGTCAGATAAAAAGACAACGAGAAAAACACCAAAACTATTCTCTTTAATTTCTTTTGAATAATTTAGATACAAAACACATTTGGATCTCAAATCTTGATTATTTTCAAATCATTCTTCTTCCTACATTTTTCAAAAATCCTCAGATATTCTCGAGTCTAAAACAAATTTAAAACTCGAGTCTGATTATCTTTCCAGTAAATATTTTCTTTAAAGATATTCGGACCCAAAAATAGTTTGGATTCCAAATTTTAATTGTTTTCAAATCTTTTTTTCATATACCTTTTCTTTAAATATCATCTAAAACAAATTTAGAACCCGAGTTTATTATCTTTTGGATAAATAAACACTTAGTTTTTCCAATCAAACCACAACTTAAATAAAAAAGAAGGATGAACGCTCCCGGAGATTGAACGGATATGCCGAAGTGAATTCGTGTTGCAAGGGTAAGCCTCTGAGTTCCTAGAACTGCGAATTCCGAGCTCATCATCTGCTTCATCTCTTTCTGATCTTTCTTATTTGTGAACCTAGGAATTATTTTATTTATTATTGTAAATGTTGTAATAATTCTCTTCATCTCAATCTTATATTTTATTTCTTTTTAATTTTTATATTAGAATACCCCAACGAAGGGAATTAAAATTATTCCCGGATAACAGACCTCACCTTTTGCCATGCGGTCATTTTCACTAATAAAATTGACCAACATACGTGTAAATAAAAATGAACTATTTTTTTTTAAAATAACAACTTAAATCGTCGATTTTTTAATTAGGCCACATGGGGCCTCGCTAAAATCAAATCGAACATATGTGCCATATTTAGTGGATGTAGGTTAGATGTATGCCTAGGATTTACTTTCCTTTGGGTATTGCATATTTTTTTACAGAAAATGTAATTAATAGGTTAGCGGGCGGTTGCATCCCCCGATTTTTGGAAGCCTTGTAATATTTATTTTTCGC
>CATIWQ010138240.1:0-25730 GCA_949673415.1 Euphorbia schlechtendalii | reverse complement strand
AAATCATCTGGAAATCATATACCTTGTTTCTTTGGGCCTTTTTTCCTTTAAAAAGCCCAAACCAAGAAAAAAGCCCGCTGCCTTGCTCGATATCTTTAATGATATCAATGGATATCGTTAGCGATATCCATCGATATCGTTAACGATATCAACTTTACATACAGATAAAAAAAGGAAGATCTTGCATTATTCAACCAAAAATACCCATCCCTCACCCATAATTCCAGATTTTCTCCACCTAACACCCTGTCAACATGATAATAACACACTTGAGCACTAGTTAGTGGAAGAAAATAACGCAAAAGGATAAGATTAGTGGGTGTACCACTTGTGCAAGTGGGCATCTTTTGGATTGAAGGGAGCCCATAAGGGCTGGTTTCTTTTCAGTCACAAGGGAGGAATGAAAAAAAGCAGCAAAGGAGTTTCAAGAGAAAAAACTCAAGTTTTTTTTGAAAGAAGAACAAAGCAAACAAAACCACAAAAGGATTTTTACTAAAATTTCAAAAGGATTGGTTTTAGTATTTTAAAATTTCAAAACTCAAAGGAAGAACTACCTCCTCTCTTCCTCTCTTTTTTACAAATCATAACTTGGAAGTTCTGCCTTCGCTCAAAGAGTACACCTCTACCCTTCACTTTTTTCAATTACCGTAAGTCGGATCAAAGAAACAAGGAGAGCTTCCCGGAGGACTTCATGGACCTTGAAGAATGTGGATTCATGACTACGGGGTAAGGTTATGAGTTCCTAGAGTTCGTGCTTACGTTTATATGCTTTTCTTTTTGAAGTTTCGTTTTGTTTTCGGTTATTTCCGTTTTCACGCACCATTCTATTTTCTACGATTTTCAGTATAATTTTGAATCTTTTTGAGTATTTTCTTTACATAGACATTGATTAATGCCGTTAATGATATTGATTAATGCCATTAACGATATTGCCCTGCCAGAATGCAGTTTTGCTTTGTTTCGCTCCGTTTCGAGCAATTTAAGCCTGGAATAACCCGCTAAGACCATCCTGAGTTTGGAAATACATCATTGGGGGTAACAAACCTCCAAATTATAATTATTTGAGATTTATAAATGATTTATTAATGTGTTAATATGTTAATTAAGGTTCGGAGTAGTAACGGAAGTGCTTAGGGCCATTCATATCGATATCGCCCTTCACAGGGATAACGATATCAATGACATCGTTATCATTGTTAACCCAAAAGATGACTATATTATGCATGTTTGGCCTAGATTTATCTTTCTAAATGTTGTTTTAGGTTACCCCCACAAAGGGAATAAAACGTGTTCTCGGATAACAGTCCTCACCACATTGCCATGCGGTCATTTTCACTAATAAAATCGACCAACATACATGTAAATAAAAATGAACAATTTTCATGAAATAAGAACTCTAAACTATGGTATCGCTTAGGCTTAACGGATCTAGGCTGTACCGAAATTTCCTGGAAGAGCTGATCCGGGTGGCGACTCTGAGTACATAGGCTAGAGGTTCTGATCTCGAGTCTATTAAGCTTGAAAATCACACTTTTCAAAGCGAAATACTCTTTTCCAATGAGCTTTTCCAAAAGCCCATGATCCATGTTTTCAAAAATCCCACGCCCCATCTCAAGGGGCCGGCGCCTCGCTGCATCCGAGCGGGACCTCCGAAACGTCGTCCGCTCACAGTGGTGACTCCACTGGGGACATCTTTTTATAAACTTAAAAGTTTAAAAGATTTTTTGGATGAGTATTGAAAAGTCATCAAATGAGTTAACCCACATTTAAAATATTGAACAAAGCATATTCATTAGACGGATTAGCCATTAAGGTTAGGTTACCCTATTTTACCGAGAAGCTTGTGAAAGTATACTTCGTGACCCCCTGATGATCAAAGGAACTTAGCGAGTGGATCACTTGTTGCCATACCACATGGAATCTCTTAAAAAAGGGGGAAAAGTGTATCATAGTGCAACAAGAACCTTCTACATCAACAACTATTGACCAAGATCATATAAGGAAACCGTAGACACTTTCTCTAGGTTTACCAAAACAAATGTATCATTTTGTGTAGGTTCGCTCCTTAATGCTTCACAGTATTAAGATGATCCCAGCCTAGATGTTAGGAGCCTACACCTTATACGTGGGAGATATTAGGTTGGAAGAGATACGTTGTGTTCTATGTACTACGTGTTTATCACATCACCATTCAAATTTCACAGAAACCATCATGCTAACCCACAATTTGTTGTGCAAACACAAATTATATGCACACATGTCATTATCCTGGTACCGTTTACCTAGAGCTAGACAGACGCGATGAGATAGCGTCACCTAGGATTAGGATCACCCATGGTCAAGATAGTGTTTACTGAACACTAGGACCTCTGTCTGCTTAAATTCATGGAAATCTAAGCTTAGGGTATGACACATTGTTCTACCCGAGCTCGAACCTAGAATTAGAGACGCGATGAGACAGTGTCACCTAAGATTAGGGTCACCCATGTTTGTATTCTCACACATGAATCTCTTGGAACACCTCACTCCAAAAAACATAGGGTATAACGCATTGTTTTACCTGAACTTGAACTCTCAAAATTCAAAAGTGTATTATCACTTGGATGATATGCGACCATTTATCATTTTTTTCAGTTTGTTTGTTTCAAAAGGATTAGTAAACTTACCACCTCTCTTGCCAAAATGGTATCCTTTTACTTAATACCTCATAGGGTATAACACATTATTTTACCCGAACTTGAACTCTCAAAATTCAAAAGTTTATTATCACTTGGATGATATGCAACAGTTTATCATTTTTTTTCAGTGGGTTTGTTTCAAAAGGATTAGCAAACTTACCACCTTTCTTGCCAAAACAACATCCTTTTACTCAGTGCCTCATAAGGTATAACACATTGTTTTACCCGAACTCGAACTCACCAAGAGTAATCCTTGGTGATGAAGTCTCAAAATTTGAAAGTGTATTATCACTTGGATGATACGCGACTTTTTTTAGTTTGTTTATTTCAAAAGGATTGGCAAACAAATACTTGCATCTCCAGGATGCAACCCCCTTAAACGAATTTAGAATGCCTATTGCTACTTGAGTAATAGGTAAACTTCGCTGTTTTGTTTCAAAAGGATTGGCAAAACACGAGTCACACCTCAACCATAAGCCTATTACCTCACACGTAATAAGGCAATTCGCTTGTTTTATTTCAAACGGATTGGTAAAACATGGATCTCCTTAACCTCAAGTCCTCACCACACGGGTCGGGTCTTGTTGTCATTTGAGCCATGTATTTATTACTAATGACTAACCTTGTTTGTTTCAAATGATTGACAAACATGAGTTTTATCGCATCACGGTATGCTAATCCTTTGTGAATGCAGCCATAACATTAAACATATCACGCATTTCTCGCATCACGAGTCATGTCACGAATCTTACATGCACATCTGACCCTCCACTTGTGTATCTTAGCTAGGAAGAGGTTTGCTCACCGCTTGGTCCACATTTCCCCAATTGTGGCCAATCTGGAGGGGGTTCAATACACTGACTCAAGTGAGGACTCGGGTTCAGACTCAGATTCAATTCCACGTGCTATTATGGCCAATCCACAAGAAGAAGGCATGAGGAATGGATGCCTACCCCTCTTATAACACAGTATTTGAAAAGGCCAAACGAAAGGAGTGGCTTGAATTCCTCGAGACAATGCCTAGAGAACAACCAGTCAGCGAGTCATGGTCCCGGAAGAATGACTCAAGGGTATCATCCTCCAACCCTACGTAGCCAAAGGAGAAGCAAGTTGGTAACTATTAAAAGGTGACCATTGGGGAAGAAGACCCTCTGCATGTGGAGGATGAGAAGGCTAATGATGTAATAATTAGTATTTTTTTAAACTCTGTCAATGAGACTTTTGAATTGTTGAATGCTTCAAACTTTTCTTGCTTGCTTGATATTCTTTCGGATGACATCACGCATTCTCATAAGCATATACATATTGTTTTTAGCACATGTGACGCATCATATCATGAAATTAATTTGGGTATAAATGGATTCCCCACAATAAATTCAAATGATTTGACTCTTGAGGGAAAGTGAGAGATAAATACATGTACTTAGATAACACGTGACAGCAATTGCCTCATAATACAAGGAGGTTAGATCAATGGAAAGATCTCCAAGCATGAAACATCTACCGATTCATCCAAAGATCAAGGCTAGAATGTCGACCAAGCAAGTTAGGATAAAAAAATTGGCACCATGCCACAAAGAAGGAGTCTGATCGTTGAACACGTCAACAACTCCATCGCCACCATTCATAAGATCAAACAACTAGTGCAATGTCACAATAAAGGAGCCAAATCATTGAACACGTCAACAACTCCATCACACAGATCACCATCATTCAAGGAACAATCAAACGGAAGTCGATGCTAAAGATAAAGAGGAGTCAGATTGTTGAAACCCATCAACAACTCTTTCATCCTACTGTTAATGATGTTGATTAAAGCTGTTAACAATATTGCCCTGCTAGAATGCAGTTTTGCTTTGTTTCGCTCCGTTTCAAGCCGTTTAAGCCCGGAATGACCTACTAAGACCATCCTGAGTTTGGAAATACATCATTGGGGTAACAAACCTCCAAATTAAAATTATTTAGGATTTATAAATGATTTATTAATGTGTTAATATGTTAATTAAGGTTCAGAGTAGCAACGGAAGTGCTTCGGGCCATTCATATCGATATCGCCCTTCACAGGGAAGTCGATAACGATATGAATGACATCGTTACCATTGTTAACCCAAATGATGACTATATTATGCATGTTTTGACTAGATTTATCTTTCTAAATGTTGTTTTAGGTCACCCCCACGAAGGGAATAAAATGTGTTCCCGGATAACAGTCCTCACCACATTGCCATACGGTCATTTTCACTAATAAAATCGACCAATATACATGTAAATAAAAATGAACAATTTTCATGAAACAAGAACTCTGAAATCTCCATTTTTTTTACCTTGACCGCACGGGTCTTGTCAAAATCCAAATCAAACATACATGGTACACTTGGTACATATGAGTAAATATTGCACCCTATCTCCTACTAACCTTTGTGAATGTAGGATAGATGTATGCCTAGGGATTTATCTGCCTTCGAGTATTGCAAGTAGTTTTATGGGAATTGTAATGAATAGATTAGGCGAGCAGTTGCATCCCCCAAGTTTTGTAATTTATTAATTTACTTTTCCACATTTACTTAATGCTTGACGTATGGATTTACTTATCGTTTTATGCGCGATAAACATAAATTGAAAATATCTAGTTTAGTTCGAATATTTTAAACATGGTTTCTCACTCATAGTGTCATTTAACTCAAATGACGACGAAATAGATAACTCATCCCGGACTAGAATCTCTGAACTATGGTATAGCTTAGGCTTAACGAATCTTGGCTGTACCGGAATTTCCCAGAAGAGCTGATCCAGGTGGCTCTAAGTACCATAGGCTAGAGGTTCTGATCTCGAGTCTATTAAGCTTGAAAATCACACTTTTCAAAGCGAAACACTCTTTTCCAATGCGCTTTTCCAAAGCCCAAAATCCGTGTTTTCAAAAACCCTCGCGGCGTCCGCTCGGGACCTCTGAAACGTCATCCGTTCATAGGTGTCATCTGCGAATTGTAATAGAGAAATGTCCATTCACACTCCATCAACCGGATATCTCGAAATCAATCCACAATCAATGCTTCGATTAAATAATTGCTTTAGCCCCTCCACTACCAATACAAAGATAAAAGGAGAAATTGGATTGCCTTGTTTCACACCTCTATGAAGGCCAATCGGTACACAAGGTTCACCATTTACCAAAACCGACGTAGCTGAATTTTCTCTACACCGAATCACCTACGAAATTCACTTTTCTTTGAACCCCATTAATCTCATCACCGCATCAAAATATGACCAAGAAATGCTATCATAAGCCTTTTGAAAGTCTAACTTCAAGATCAATCCCGACTGCCTTCAACATGCATGTAATGAACAACTTCGGATGCAATAAAGGAGCATTCATGAATGTTGCGTCCTTTCTCGAATCCAAATCGGCACCCCAAAAGTAACGGCTGCTATCTTCTAGCTAGGACCTTGGAAATCAGCTTGTATATGCCGTGTATGAGTGCAATGGGGCAAAAATTCCCCTACAAAGATGAACCGGGAATTTTTGGAATCAATACGGTATACGATAACTTCAACATATCCGAGAGTATTGAAGTCTCATGAAACTCCCTAAATAACCCTAAAATTTCTCCTTTAAGCTCATCCCAAAATCTCTTATTAAAAAAGAAATTAAAGCCATCGGGACCCGAAGCTTTTCCATCACCACAAGAATGTAGGGCTGCTAATATTTCCTCCTCCGAAAAATTTCCAATTAACTTGATGTTCACCTCATCCTCAACATGACAGAAATTAAGACTTTCCAATGAAAACGGAACCAACACTGGGGCTGCAAAAAGGTCCACATAAAACTTACGAATGGACTCAACAATTAGAACCGGGTTTTCAATCAATTCGCCATCCACAACCAGTTGATCTATCCTATTTCCTCTAGCCCGGGCAGCAGCTAACCTATGAAAAAATTCCGTGCCATGACATTCAAGGAGCGAACTAATGTATTTTTGTCAAGTAATTCAAAGAGTTAAGAGAATCTTAGAATATGACAACTTTATGCGGGTATTAATATATTTGACATCAAAACAATAGTAAAGATATTATAAATACATACAACGGATAAAGCAAACTAATAAGCCATTTTTTTTCCTAACCAATTCTATAAATACAAGATCTACTATCAAGTTGGTGAAGTTAGTAGTTCACCGTTTTATTGATAAAATACATTTTTTTAATAAAACATGTTCTTACAACACTGATTGATGCTTGACAAATGAATAATGTGTAAGTATATGTATGTGTAGACACACACATATATGTATGTATGTATGTATGTATGTATGTATGTATGTGTGTGTGTGTGTGTGTGTGTGTGTGTGTGTGTGTGTGTGTGTGTGTGTATGTGTATATATATGTATGTATGTGTGTGTACACACATACACATACATATATGTATGTGTGTATATGTATGTGTGCACACGCATGCGCGCACACACACACACACACACACACACACATACACACACACACACACACACACACACACACACATATATATATATATATATCAAAGGAAATTTTCCATTTTCATTCTCCATAAAATAAGTGAAAATGGATGAAAAATAAGATTGATGAAATTTTTATTTTTTCTATCCATCTTTTTCTCTCTCCCGGGATTTTCCTACAATGAAAATCCTATTATCAATCTTCTTTGCTGTCGAAGTTGTGGACAATAATTGTTCTCAGATGCACCGTGAGACAATTCCGATTCGGCATATAAATTGTCGCATCTTCGATCTTTAGGCACTCCGAATTAGTTTCAATTTCCCATTTCCTTTAATGGTATCAGAGCGGTTTGTTTTTGCAATGATTTTATATGTATATTCTGTTTCTACATATTCTAGAATTTTGAAAATTTTATTTTCAGAATTTGATTTCGTGTTCCTTCGTGAATTACATGAATAAAGAGTGAAAATGTAAAATAAAATCGTGTTTTTGGAGTGTTTTTAGAGAAATCTATGTGTTTTGGTGAAGTTTTTATTGATTTTATATAATTTTAGTGATTACAGATGTTCAGAATTGGGTTGAATTCAATTTTGGCAGTAATTACGTGTTTTTCGATGGAAAAGTTTTCGATTTCGCGTTATTTTGTGTAAACGTAAAATTTTCGTTAATTTTTTCATAAAATGAACCGCGCCAAAGGACTCAGAACGTGAAAATGAGTGGAACTGAGAAAGTTTGGTGGTCGAAAACTGCTAGGAAGGCGGTGCGTGGTGTGCACGCGCCGCATGCTGGTGGTAAGGCCGCAATGCACCCGTACCGTTCCATCATACTATTTTGCAACGTGGCGGATTCTAAAACGTCACGTGGCGGTCTGTCACCGACCAATGAGAGAACGCCACGTGGGCAGTCAATGTGTTGACTTCCATGTGGTAATCGGTCAACCTTTGATGGTTGACCATCCAATGGTAGGCTGCCATGTGGCAGTCTACGTGGCACCCATCCGAAGGTTAGTATGTTTTTTCGCGTTTTCACCTTCTAAACAATGTCTTTTCACTTCGAAATTTTTCTACCCCATTTTCATATTTTTTGAATTTAATGATGATTTTTTCAGAATTTTTTGATGTTAAAGAAATATTGTTTTTTATTTATTTTGTGTTAATAAATGCCTAAAAGTTATGAAAAATTAGTTTTTGAATTTTTACAATATTTTCTATTGGTTAGAAAATAATTTAGAACCTAATGGAAAATAATTGAATATTTTTCATATGTTGATTAATTTTGATAATTATTTCTTTGTATATTTGTATTAGTTACACAAATGAAAATATATCATTAATATCCAAATTAATTATTATATAATGATTGAATTCAATTATACATATGAGTTATAATGTGATAGAATATATTTTAGTAATATATTTATATTATTAATTATTTGTATGATGATTATTTGAATTATGTACGTGTTATATAAGTTTAGTTAAGTATTTTTAGTAGTATACTTAAAGAATCAACCATTTAGATAATTATTGAATTATTTTGTATTCATGATAATATAAAATATGATAAAATATGTTTTTGTTAATTATTTTTATGATAATTAAACATTAATTTACATGTGATATAAATTATATAAATATGTTTTGGTAATATATTTATGTTAATTATTTATTTAATAATTAACATTGATCTTCTACATATGTTGTAGATGGTCAATTATGATGGAAACCTCACGTAATCCCGAGTGTCTATTCATTGGAAAAGAGCCAAGAGGAACTTGAGGAAACCGATTCTCAAACGTGTACTTATTAAATTTATATATAATACATAGTGTATTATTTTATTAAATTGCATAGAGAAATGTCATTTTGTGTGTATTGATTTTAGTACCTTGTAAAACATGGTTTTACAAATTTAATTTTCAATTTGTTTGAATGATCAAATTATGTAATAATTGAACATTCGAGTTCTTTTTAAAATTATTTGATTTGTTATCACCAAGTTCTATCAAAGGAAAGAAGTTTAAATCTAATGAGTTGACCCAGGGTGATCATTATGAACATCATAATAGATGTTGTTGTAATTTTTGGATTGTAATACTTAGTGTATAATTTAATTCCTATTAGACATATAATAATTAAACATGTTAAGTATATTATGTGGCGGTTGACAATGTAAGTCATTGTCATTTGTTTAGCATCATTAACATGTATTTGTTTGTTTGCTTATATTTTTTGAATAACAAATTTTATGCATGTTTTGTTATTGAATAGTTTTGGGATTGTGTTTTATTATGCCTAGATCTAAGTGATTTATTTGATTTATATATTGTTAGTAATTTTATACTTTATACTTGTTTAAAGACATAAAATACATAATATACTTAAATCCTTAATAAAAATTTTAGGACTAATATGCCCTATTGAATCCCAAATTAGTTTCAATAATTATGCATAATAAAGTTATCCAATACTTATCGTTAAATGCCATTAGTTAAGTGAACTAATTAAAGACAACATGTCTAATGTGCATTTAATGATATACCTTATAGTTAAATGAACTATAACAAATAATAAAAACACATAATACTATTGTACGATGAATCGAATTGAATTAAATGCAAATGTTTTCACCTAGTAGATGATGGGATATTTGTATCTTTCTCGATACTAGGTTTGATGCTTATATTTTCTTCGAAAGTTTGTGTTCAAGTCAATAGTAATTAACATACAATTGCTCATAATAGTTGACTTAAATCCTAGTATACGTGTTACTGTCACTGTTGCTGATTAAAGAATATCAGTAATGATTTCCACTACGAATTTATTTGTAGTAGACTTAGATTCTTAATGGTAGTTATTAGGTAATCTAGAGGTTGAAGTTTGAGTTTCTGCTTGAGGAACAAAGAGTCCTCTTATACTTTGAACAATGTTGTGTATGAATTCAAAGGGAGTAGCACAAACCAACTCAGTCATGATAAGAATATGTTTCTTTCATGAGGGAGGGAGAGTTCAATGACCTGTATCATTTTGTATAAGTGATTTAATCGCTGCAGTTCATGAAAGAGAGACATGTCTGAGTTTGATCATTAAATTGAATGAAGTTCTAACTAGTGATCAATTCTTCACTTTGAGTGGGAGCATATGTGATGCACTTAACTTATTTTTATAGAATTAGTTTGTTTAATGTAGTTACAAGTTTCTTGGAAATTGTAGAAACTGTTCTTCTGACATCCAAGATTCTTCCTAAGTGCATTTGGCATAAGGAAAGTCTTAAGGAGATATCTCTTACGAAAACAAATGTTAACTTACATTCGAATATCTGAAAAGGGAGGAATAATAATGCAAATGGGTCTGAACCATTCAAACATAAATTTAATAGGTCCAAAGGTAATAAATAGTAAAATCACAAAGGTGATATGCTAAATTGCCAATATAGAGTTATTGTGCAATAAAGCATTGAGCCTAAATTGGTACACGTAACATATTCTAAAATGAATTATATTGTATTATGCTCAATGTTGTTGATGGAATCTTAACCTTTGTGGATTATTGGTTCAAGTGCAACATGTGACGTGAGCATGGACCATAGTATCTTTGTGTACTTTCGACAACTTATATGAGAAACATTGAAATTTATATTAGCTTCAAAATAAGTTTAAGTTTGTAGATTGACACATGTAGACTATATTTGTTATGAGCTCAAATCCAATAGCTTCATGATATGCTGTGTTCTCATATTTTTTGTCAAAATTTAAATTTATGATATGGTTTAATGAACAATAGGTTTATCTTTGAATTTTTCCAATGATTAAGTTTCTTCATTCCTGAACTGTAGATTTATAAGTCTAGTTTTTAAATAAATGGTTTTATTCTTATGAATGTGCATTACAAATTATCAAGTGGATAATGTTTGTTTTCCACCGACTAACTTTTCTTTTAGAAGAAAATGTTAGTACATCGTATAGACGATTGTGTCACATAAACTACGAAGAACACGTCTTCTAGGCTTGATGGTGATGGGTAAATTATAAAAATTAAATTATTAAAATGTGATAAGTTCCATTTAGATGACATCAAACTTATACTCCATTTCAAAAGAAACTAGGACTAAGATAATTTGAAACTTATTCATTCTGATATATGTGATTCAATAGACGTGAAGATAAGGCATAAAGCTAATTGTTCATCACATTAAATGATGTTCATACTTGTTATGACATCATCTACTTGATTACCCATAAATCTGAAGCTTTAAGCTATCAAAAGATTTATGAATCTAGTTATAAATCAATAGGATTTGATTGTAAAGTATTGGAACTGAAATGGCAAAAGTTGCTTTTCAGTTAAGCTTATAGTTTTATGTTATGAAGGGATTAAACATTGGTTGTTCATTCGTAAACTCTATATAAGTATAGAATTTATGAAAGGAGAAAGTTGATTCTTCTTCCAATGGTTAAGTATATGTACTAAATCAAGTACCTTCAAAGTTTGTCTTTTCTAACCCATATGTGACATGGATTGGAAGTATAATAAATTTATCCTGATTATGATATTAGTTTGTATCACTAACTCCCACACTACCTTAAAGAATTTTGGAAAATTGGGTCCAAGAGGTAGATGGAGCGTATTTTAAGCTACTCTTACATATCAAAAGGATATATTTTTATGAGGAAGAATGCAAATAGATCTGTAAAATTTTGAATCACAAAATATCAATTTCTTAGAAATGAGTTCTATAGATTAGGTGTATTAGGCAACAACATGTCCTTTTATTAAGACTCTTGAACTTAATGTTTTGGATATATCTTCAAGTGGGAGAAATTCAAATGTATTGATTCATAATGATCACATTAATAAGGGATCTTGTTCTATGGGGGAGCCAAGAACCCAAATTATTATTGGTCTAAGTGTGAGTTAATAATTTGTGTGAGCTTAGATTATTATAATATTTCTACTTTGAGTGGGAGTATAGAAATGAGCTTAAAAGGAAGAATTCCAAGGTATAATAAATATATAAGACATATTTATGAGAATTCGAAGCCTAAGTAATAAAATGAAAAATTGTTCCAACCCTGAAAATTATGTGTTTAAAGGGAGATGAATAGTTGAGTGTGATGGAAGAAGAATTGAGTTAACATGCCTTAAAGACATAAAACATATTGAGAACAAGTGAATTCTCAATGTAAAGTAAAAGCATTAGGCTTATAGTTAAGGGATACGCATATTCAAACTGATAAGAGTATATTATAAGAATATATTCTTCTCAATTGCGAGAATTACATCTATATGAATAATTTCAACTTTAGTAGTATTATCTTCCTTAAAGTTACATCAAGTAGTATGGACCTCTATTCTTAGTGGAGAATTGTCATGAGAGATCTATATGGAAAAATTAAGAGGATTTTCCCCAAAGATTTGTAAACATGAGGTTTCTTGAATTGAATAAGTCAATTTATTATCTCATGAGGTTTTAAGTTTATGGTATTTGGAATGGTAAAGGAGAACCATTATGTAAATACCATACTAGTGAAAGATTGGGTGTCGAGTAACTTCGTGATGTAAGTCATGGGAAAGTCTTCACAAATCCTAGGATCAATATCTAAATGGATGGATAAGATAACTAGTATCTTTATCTCTGGAATCTTGCACAAAAAGAGTTTGAGAAAGATTCTATATGCAGAATAATGAACCCACAAGTATTCCAATGACTAAGAATATGATTCTTAGTGTAAGTATTTATCCTAAAACTCCTGTCAAGTGGGAGGATATGGAAAATGTTTCATATATTGGCATTATATATGTTATGTTATACTCCAAACCTAATATAACTCATGTTGTGTGCATTGAAGTAATATATTAGTTCATTACAACAATAGAGCACTGGAAGATCGTTAAGAAAATTGTAAGATACTTATGTATGACCATTGGTTATGCTCTAATGTATTTAATTAAGGTATTTGACCTTATAGAATACATAGGTGCATATTAACTATGGCTAAGGCTGGAATTGAGTTTTTCCATTTATGATAAAAGATTTTGTTTGACGAAAGAGGCTATTGTGTCTTCTTATGCTGAGTGCTCCAAACAAAATATTGACTATTTATGGAGATATTAACATCTATGTCCTATGCGCTAGACCCGAAATATCGTAGTAGCAATAAGTATATCGATATCATGTATCCATTTAGTTGTAGACTGAGTAACATGAGGAGAGGTCAATATGAGGTATTAATTTACTCATTGCATGCTTGTAGATTTGTTTACGAAGTATGTCTCCGAAAGATGTATATGTGAAATATATCAAAGAGTTAAATATGCAAAGATTATATTTACCTCATTTATTATACCCTTCAAATCATGAACGATATTGTGTTAATATAAGTGAGTTTTATTCTATGAGAAATGTATGTGTGTGTATATGTTACATACATATTATTTTTTCGTTCATAGCATGTCGGACAAAGAAGTAACCCACTCACATGGGTGTTTACTCTAGTGTTATCACGAGGATATAGACTAGGATGAGATTGATTTTGAACAACTATGTGTAGTCGGGGAACCTGTTCAAAATCTTGAATTGACTTGTTGAGTAACAAGAAAATCACATTGTTTAGAACATTGCGTGCCGAATCCAAAAAGGAATTGGGTAAGAACTGTGTAGTTCACATGATAATTGGTCATGTTCTGTCTGAAGAGCTAAAGGTAGTTCATTTAGTCGAACAAGGTTAAATGCTAGGTTGCATTATAGCTAGAATCTTTATATGGTGTTGGTTGATATGATAAGACATGCACTCCTTTATAAGGGTAGAAAGGAAAGGACACCATGGCACATTATCAAAGTGGGAGAGAAATAACTTCTCGAGATAATATGCTTAGTAACCGTGTGATGAGAAGTTTATATGATGTAAAAGGATCTCAACTTCTCTAATGTGAGACTCAGTCCATTATATTCTTATTGGACCTTACTCTTAATATTATTGAGTTAATTTGCAAAGTAAGGACTAGTAAGGGATATTTGATCAATCACCAAGAGATTATGATATGACTTGATCTGGTAGAGATTGGTTGATGGACCAAACTAGTTTTGTATGGAATTGATAACTCGAAAGGAAGAATTGGCCAAATGTACATTCACCATAGTTCTTTCAATTCACCGGCTAGCCTATCGTTACAATTGTTGTAAGATAGTGAATGATAGATTAAGACTTCTGAGATCTAAACGATGTGGAAATGCGTGATTGTCGACCAATCTAGGGTAAAGCATACACGCTATATATCAATGTGATATAATCTGGTTGAGTACCATTTAGAATCGTCTTGATAGACCCTAACGGGTGCAAGATGTTTTCTGAATACTAGATATTAATCTATTTGGTTAAGTACCACTCAGGATAGTCTTGGCAGACCTTAATAGGTACAAGACAAAGTGTTCATGATAGTATGCCGGTCGTACGACTTCACAACATATAGAAAATTTGATAACCTTGTACGGAACGTGACCCGTCAAGTGCTAGTGGGTGATGTTGGAAATACTCGGTCCGCCAGTGAATGGGTCAATCAGTTCCAAGGATCCGATTCAATTTACGCAATTGAACTTTATTGGAAAATAAATAAGTTTAAGGACTTATTTGAATTTATGTTTTCCATATGTACCAAAAGTAAATTTTCCATTTTCATTCTCTATAAATAGGTGAAAATGGATGAAAACTAAGATTGATGAAATTTTTATTTCTTCTCTCCATCTTTTTCTCTCTCACTAGAAGTTCCTACGATGAAAATCCCGTTATCGATCTTCTTTGTTGTTGAAGTTGTGGACAATAATTGTTCTCCGATGCACCGTGAGACAATTCCAATTCGGAATACAAATCGTCACATCTTCGATCTTTGGGCACGGAAAAAGTTACAAATGCGAACTTCTTAATACATGTTTAGCTACCTAAACTTGTCCCAAAAAACCTGCTACCCCCCTGAACTTTCAAAATAACCCCGTAGCTCCCTCAACTTTAAAAAAATGACCCCGTATCTCCCTTAACTTTCAAAAAATGCACCACTCTGCTCCCTCTATGCCACGTGTCATCTTCTGGTTGGTTTGACTATTCAAAGATGCAATTTTTTTTATTTTTTCCCTCCAATCAGAAGTTGACACGTGGCACTGAGGGAGCAAAGTGGTGCACTTTTTTAAAGTTGAGGGGGCTACGGGGTCATTTTGAAAGTTCAGGGGGCATCAGGTTTTTTGGAACAAGTTCAGATAGCTAAACATGTATTAAGCCTGTACACACACACACACATACATACATACAGATACATACATACATATACATATACATACATGTAGATAAACACACGCGCACACACATATATATGTATGTATGTGTGTGTATATATATATATATATATATATATATTGAAAAAATAATGGTTTGAGAGATATGATCGTTTTAAGTTAAGAAATTCAAACTTATTAAGAGATAATGTTATTGTTAATAATAGTGTATTAAACATATAAGTTTAAATAAAGAAAATACAATAAGATAAAATTACTAATATATTATTTACAAGAAAATTACAATTAAGTCTAATTTGTTAGCATTCCTTGCAAAATCCGTTTAATTAACTCGTTGCCTCAAGTGGTAGAAAATCTGACACGGTGAACTGGATAATGTGGTAATCACTATATACAATTAATTCTTAATATTTTAAAATAAAAACCTATTAAATTCCAGCATATAGAATACCAGGTATAAACTATTTAAAACTTTGAAGTTAAATTAACGAATCCCTAGTTTTACATCCAAATTTATATTGCAAAAAATTGCGTCAATTTATAAATTTAATAGTTGAGAATATATAATTTAAAACCAATAATTTTGACATGTTCTTCGTTTTAACTATTGGGCATATGTTTTTTATTTTATTTTTTGTTTCCCTTTTTTTTATTTTATTTATTTTGTGATGTAAATTAAGTATATATATATTTTTATATAAAAATAAATAAATAATGAAATTATGTGTAAATATTGCTAAGTATTTTTACGCTAACTTTGATCTTAATAATAGTATTATGCAAAAACATGACCTATTGGAAAGTTCTCGTGGAAGATCCTCTACCTTCATCGATTTGAGATATCGAATCTGAAAATCATGATATGAAATTTACATTATAAATAAATAAAAACATGAAACATATACTATTTGTTCTTATTTAAAATTATAATAAGAATAAATATATAAAAGATAACTCAATAAGATGGATTTAAAAAGAATAGAAATTTCGACACATATTTAATATGTTCGTGTAATACACAAATTACATTAAATTAGAATTATTTTATACCGGAAAATGGAGAATTAAAATTGATTTTTGACTCATTTTTACTGAAAGCTAGATAAGAAGGCAGACATTGATAAATGATACATCAATTCAACTCAACTGATCCTACCTATTCGTTTACATACACCCATTTATTTCTTTATTCTTACTAAATTAAGCTTTATAAATATATGCATTGTGGAATATAAAGCTTTCTTCACCCAGGTTATAAAAAATTCAAATATTATATCACCCAATTGTATAAGAATATCCACTTGTCATGTATATAAGCTATGATCACTACATATCAAAAGAAAAAAAAAATCTGTTTATAAGGGTTTTTAATTTGTTGAGTGGAACTGACAAGACAATTCATTAAGATTCTTTCTTCAAAGTTAAGCGAATGAGTGCAAGATTTCTGATATCTAACCCGGTTTAAATATTGTTCTGTTATTTTCTAATAATTATAATGATTAAATATTAACTAGAAATGATTAATGTTCAATTTTTATGTCAATTGAAGGATAAAAATAGTTTGAAAAACTAGCTACAATCTAATGGAAAAAAATCCACTGTCCTTAAATGGTGTTCCCATACCTGTCCCCCAATCAAAAACTGACACGTGTCAACTTTTATTATATTTTAATAATTATTAATTTCTCTCTCCTACTTTTTTAATTAAAATATAATAAAAGTTGACACGTGGCATTTTTTGATTGAAGAGACAGGTTTGTGAACACCTTTTGGGGACAAAAGATTTCTTTCCCAATCTAATCATGTCACTCGTGAAATTAAGCCAATTAGCATGCATGTTCCTATATTTTCAGAGACCTATGAACGAAATAAAATAGGGATCCTATTTATACAAAAAATTGTATTTTTTCTATATAAGGAATCAAACAAAAAAAGTATATTCTATGGAAAAATAATATTTAAAAATTTATGTAAAAAATTTATGTAAAAATCTAGGTGAATAAAATTGAATTATTCACGAAGATTGAACGAGTTTAGGGATTTTGAAAAAAATTTAATGGTTAGTAGAGATTATCAAATAATTGTTTGTTTTGTTTTTTTTTTGAAAATCCCTTGGGAGAACGATGTGTTCCCCCAATGGGATAAAGATTGGAATATGTGAAAATTTCAAGGTGTATGTCTCAACTAGGTTGATGCATACGCTTGTTTATTTTGTTTAGAAGTTCGAATAGATAAATTAGTGAGATAAAAAAAAATAATATTTGGTAATTAGTTTTATTATTAAATTAACTATCATACTAAAAAAAGTGAACCTTTAATTATCAATTAAGAATTGTTATTAACAAAGTTATCACGGAAATTTCCTAATAAATAACTTCAAAAAATTATCTTTAAAAGTCATTATCTCTACTAAGAGTATTAGATTGATTTAAAAATTTTTGATTAAATAAATTATAATGATTATACTAAATAAAATGAACCCTTTTTTGTAATAATTTTCGGGATCCTGGACGGTCATATGGTGGTTAATCAAGAGAGTAATTAAACATGTAATGTTGCAAGGTGGAATTTCAAAAACTTAAAATTAACCTTAAAGATCTCTAAAGCATGCCATGATTGATATAATCTAAGTTGAAATGTTCCATAGATGCTAAACGTATAAAAGAAATCTAGAATCTAAGTTAAGATCATTACTAGTTGATGTGTGCTTCTCTCTTCTTTGCATGTAGCGTTCCCTTAGAGCAATTTGGCAGAACTCTATTAGCACTAGCCTCCAAACTAGGATAGCCTCTACGATTTATCCACATGGATTTTCACCGACCAAAACCTCGGCTGAGGTAGAACTCGTTAGTAGACAGTAGCTGCTAGACCGCTCGAAGACCAACAAGAAAATATTAACTGAAAAAGCTCACTTCAAAATAGAAAGAGCCTTCTAAAGAATTCTTCATCGCTTGGAGAAACTCATGGAGGATCTCGCAAAATCTCACGAAGAAAAGATGTTGAACTCAGAGAGAAAAGTTGAGCTGAAGTACGAAAAAAGGAGGAGAAGGGAGGCCTATTTATTGGGAGAGGGGAGTGAAAAACTCCCCTCCTTTTCCAATGTGGAGTGGGAAAAATCACATCCCACCAAACCGGGTCAGCCTCGCGGATCCCTAAGATCCGCGGGCTTACCAGCGTGTCCTTGCCACAAGGCAAGATACTCGGAATGTCACGTGGCTGTTGCTGGTTAATCAAGATAGTAATTGAACACGCAAACATGGCAAGGTAGAATTTCAAAACATAAAATTAACCTAAGGATCTCCTAAGCATGCCATGATTGATATAATCTAGGTTCAAACGTTCCATAGATGCTTTTAGGTTTATAAAGCTTATAAAAGAAACCTAGCATCTAAGTTTAGAACATTACCAGTTGATGTGTGCTTTCTCTTTCTTTGGTAGCGGTGTTACCTTAGAGCAATTCGGTAGAACTTTGTTACCATGAGCTTCCAAACTTGGATAGCCTCTACGATTGATCCACACGGATCTTCACCGACCAAAACCTCATTTAGGAAGAACCCGTTAGTAAACAACAGCTACTAGACCGCTTGAAGACCAACCCGAAAATAAACCAAGAAGGCTCACTTTAGAAAGAACCTTCAAAGAATTCTATGTTTATTTGGAGAAACTCGTGGAGGATCTTACACAACGATCGAACAAAGAGATGTCAAACTCAGAGAGAAAAGCTAAACTGAAGTGTAGAATAATGAAGAGCTTTGAAGGCTATATATAGGGAAAAGGGGGGAGTGTTAGACTCCCCTCAAATGCTAGGTGGGATGGGACCCATCTTAGCGGGTTAGCTGCATGGATCACAATGACCGGCGGGCTAACCCGCGTGCCTCTTGTAAGGCTTTTAAGCTCGTGCGGTAGTCGCGTAGGCCCCACTTTGAACAAAATGTGTTCATTAGGGGCCCACTTGCAATGGGAAAAATTCCCTTGCTCTGCTATGTGTAATTTTTCCCTATTTTCTCTTTATTCTCTTTAATTATTAATTCGGCCCAACCAATTAACAATTCTTCTAACGAATTCTACAACTAGTATTTTCAACATAGACCTAGTCTATAGTTTTTTTACTTAGTCCGATAAAGACACAAAGTGTGTGACCTCATAGGATCCCAAAGTATAGAGCCACTAGAGGTTAACCTAAACTTGGCTTTCCATCCGGGAACCTTTAGGCTTAGTTTTCCAGACCGATATGGAACCCAATAACTTTAGATGATCAAATGGGCTTTCTAGCAAAAGAGTATGATCCTCCAATACTTGGAACGTTACGTACTTGTAACTTGATCCGGTTTTGCAGTAGTAACCAATACAATACACTCCTTCGATCAGGTTAAGTACCATCCAGTTTATTGAGCTCGAATTAAGTGTCAGCTCATGTAATAGCCATAACTATCATGGAATTAGACTTGTTCATGAAGAACACCACTCATCATTATGTATCAAGATTGACTAGAAACCCATTATATCAATTTGATACTCTAATCATAGGTTTATGAGTGTGTCACTTCAAAAGGGGCCCTAAGGTACATCTCCCATTATATCACTATATCAGAAGCGATGGATCCCATCTTGACTACTCAGCTTACCCACATGTGATCATCACTATACCCGTAATCACCCGTATCATCCTAATTGCTAAGGTATGAATAAGTATGACCCAAAGTATAGCAACTCCTACATAAGGTAACCAATAGCTTAGGTCTGAGGATACTTTCACTGCTAATGCAATAAGAGATGACACCAACTCATGGATATAGTTATTTTCGAGTGTCTATCTTATAGCGGGTCATACTTTGGGTACTACTTCCCCTTTTCCTTATATATGTAGGACTCCACTACTCTCTTTATTTTTCAACTTTTGAAAATAGCTTTAAGCTTAGATTTTCTCTTTGAATTCGACTCTCTCTTCTTCTTTTGTTGTGCGAGATTCTTCACGAGTTTCTCCAAACAATCGAAGAATTCTTTTTGAAGTTTCTTTCTTAACTAAGCCTTCTGGATTATTTTGGGTTGGTTTCGAGTGGTCTAATAGCTACTGTCTACTAATGGGTTCTTCCTCAATGAGGTTTTGGTTAGTGAACATCCGTATCGATCAATCGTAGAGGCTCTCCTAGTTTGGAAGCTCATGATCGCTACCAAAAGAGAGAAAGCACACATCAACCGGTAATGCTTCAACCTTTAGATGCTAGGTTTCTTTTATAAGGTTTATAAACCTAAAAGCATCTATCGAACATTTTAACTTAGATTATATCAATCATGGCATGCTTAGGAGATTTATAGGTTAATTTTAAGTTTTTTGAAATACCACCTTTTAACAATTGCATGTTGAATTACTATCTTGATTAACTAGCAGCGGTACCAGAGCCTGCTTAATGTTATACATGATTGATAACATTATGTTAAAATGTGAATTTCTATGAATGGATTAAAGTATGATATGCATGACTTAGGGTTCTATTCCTATTATAGAAAATGATGTTATAACTAGATTGGTTTTGCTCAAACTTAGTCTAGGTGGTTATTATATAAATTAGCAGTGTTTTACCACATGTGTAAATGCTTTAATTGAGGGTCATCTCGTACCTCAATTGAATGAAATTTTAAACCATAGTTGTTCATGGTACAACAAACCAAAGTGCCCGTGGTTATTTTAGCAAGGATTGGACTTGGCCTATCATTCACTTCAAGGGAGGCCTCTCCTACCTGGAAATCTCCATCGATATTAAATTCAAAAGTACCCAAGGGACTTTTATGACTTAGTCTATTTCTATAATGTGAATTAGATTTGCATATGGTTTTACAAACATGGTTTAAGTTGTTAAAATTAAAACTTATAGACATAGGTGCAATTGCTTAAACATGGACCTTGTTTGTTTTGCATGCTATGTGGAGTCTTGGCATAATGGAATGATTATGATATACTAGTCCAGAGTATGTTCCCTTAGAGTTAATAATTACAAATAGCCTAAAATTATTTTCACAATCATATCCATTGTGTAAGACCTAGAGTAGGGCAAGACCAGCGACACCAATAAAATCCCCACCACAATATTAAGGCAGTATATAATCTACCCGTCATAAGTCGTGTATGCCTTCCCTTAACATGTGTTTAGTCATGAGACATGATGGGGTTAAAGCCTTAACTAAAATGGGTTAGTTATCCATATTATTGGAGCTAATGCCTAATTGGAGACCCATTTGAGGAGTCGTACAATTGGGCACATATGTCTCCAGAAAGAGAATTCAAGTGGATTAACAATTGCAAGAGATGCAAATGGATGGGTTCCAAACATTGTTATCTTGTTGTGGCTTGACCTGCGATAGTGGGGGTCATGATAAGTGGCTATGGATGCTACCTACTAAGGAAAATTGGTTCGATCAAATTTCCAGAATTTAGTAGAAGGGGCTATTTGAATGTCAAGAAAATAGTATAAATTATGTGTTTAATTAAAGAATTTATATAAAATGCATGTACATATACTAATGTCTAAACAAATTCTATCTTATATCTAGGTTGAATAAAGAACACTAATTCTTATAATGCATCTGATTTACAACAAGTTTTACAAAGGAGATAACTTTCATGAGTGGTTCGAGTGAGTGATAAGGTTCCTAAAGAGCCTTGGTCTAGATTATATACTAGATAATCCATATCCTGAACTCCCCGGAGAGGATCCATTTATTTATCAAATTGATAACTACGTGAAACACAAAAGGGACTATGATTTTGCAAAGAACTTCATGGTCAACCCTATGCTTCCAAGGTACGGGGATCTTTGCAAAAATATGGACTTGGAGTCTATGATTGTGCAACTTGTAATAATGGATAAATTTGAAACATTCATGCTATTAGCAAGTTTAGGGGATGACACCTCAGCAGTTGAGTTTGCCATGACTGTTTATGATAACACTAAATAGTAAAAGAAAATGGGAGTTACTTATGATCAAGAAGCCTTGAAATAGACTGTATTGAAAGGTCTACCTCATAGGTATGATGCTTTCAAAACATATTTCTATGGCATCAGTGATTGTTGTAAATTTTGAGATGGTAGACTTGTCAGAATAATATGATATACAGTTTAGAAATAAACTTGAGAATCAACTTATTGTTGAGGATCCAAAGATAAGAAATTCTAGAGCTTTCAAGGTCAAGAGAAGAATCATGAAAAGTGCCGAAATGAAACGAGAGTTAAAAGCTCAGATTTTTGAATAAGTGAAGAAGAAGCTGAGTGAGGCATCTACTTTAGGTATGTTCATGATAGAGAGTTTCTCTATAGTTCCCTATGAGTCTACGTGGATTTAGATACTGATTATGGTACTCATATCTGCACTTCTGTGCAGGGATTGCAGAATAGTAGGAGGCTTGCAAAGAGGGAAATGGACCTAAGAGTTGGAAATGGAGCACGGGTTGATACAAAAACTGTAGGAACATATTGATAAGTGTATATTTACACTTATTATCATGATATTTTCAATCATAAAATGATATGGTTTTGTTTCATTTTATACTTCATATAAAAGATTGTACATGGTATATAGTTGTTTTTTTATGAAAATGTAGAAACTAGGTAAATCTTGGGAGTAAAATGAAAAAATTGGAATTCTATGGAAAAAGAGTGAGAAAGGTGTAAAAAGATGCATGGAACACAAGGATTTGGCTTAGGATCGAAGTTCTCAAAGATCGATAAATTTGCAAAGAAGAATCATGAAGAAATAGCATTTCATGATTGTGACACCTATTCGCAGCCGCGACTTGTTGCTCTTCAAAAATAGAAAATTGCCAACCAATGTTCACGATCATGACACGTGATTCACGGTCGCGACTTGTGACGGTTAATGGTTATCTCTTTTCAACTACCAATCGCCAAATAACAACGATCAACCGCCATCAACTACCAACCGAAAAGACACCCTTTAGAAGTTAACCAATCACAAAAAGGTGCCTTTCCATTGTGGGTGAGAATGAATCTTTACATCCAATCAAAATGAAGTGATGCAATTCTTCGCCAATGGACAAGACTCTTCATTTGGATAGACGCAACCCTTCGCACTCTATAAATATGATTCAACTTCAACCATTTTCATAGGCAGAGAATTTGGATTGATAGTGTGATACATGTTAGACATGTATGTATAGATAGAAAGTAGAATTTATATAGATTTCGATAGTTAAAAGTCTTAGCGAGAAAAATGTATAAGTAATTCGATTCCTATTTCAATCACTATATTTCTACACAAATACGAGCGTTTGTTGTATGAGTGTAATTGCAAAGCACTTATCAATAGAAGCTTTCTTTCTTCAACATTATTTTATTCAAGATTCACAAAGAATAGCATCCTAGCGGAGGTTCTGTACGAGTCGAGACCCGATTCAAAGTAGATGAATGAATTGCGAAATTGACGACTCCCATTAAAGAGTGGATACAGTTTGATCAACTTTAGCTTTCACTTGCATACCTTACAACTTTACTTTTTTTTCTGCTATTACTTTTTATTTCGAAGTTTATGATATGTCTATGTGTCATAACGAGAATTCATTTTGGGTTAATTATATTAATCAAGTTATATGCTTTCGAGTTAACTTTAAGAGTGATTTCGAGGTTAACAAGATTGTGTATAATCACTAGATCTATTATTATAACGCTATTTAGTGAGCCAACATTTTTGGAATGGTAACTTGCTAATTATGGCTATGTGAGAGCGACCCGTACTAAGCATAGTATTATAGTTATCCAGGTTCTTGTAAGTGTCATAATTCGTTTACCCTAGACTTAGAAAAGTCATCTCATGTGTTGTTCTACGGTGAATTATTAAATATTAGGGCGTCTAGAACCTTATTTGTTGAAGTTATATAGTGTACGAAATACTCTTGAGGATTTTGCATATTTTTCTTTGCTAAACTTGTTCTTAGGGAATATCTTTATATTTTATATCTTTTCTAGTCTGTTCATACATCTATCCATTCATCCATCTATCATCCAAATCCCTCCAATAAAAGTTCACTACCTTCATTTAAAATGAAACTCTAGTTGGTCTTTAGAACCGAATTCCTTCTCTGTGGGATCGATATCTTTTAAAACTACGTTGAAACTGTATACTTGCAGTGGTCACCATTTTTCTATTTAGATAAGTGGTATTGACAACACTTGTTCGTATTTTGAACTTTTATCTTATCAGAAGAAAAGTGGGGAACAAGGTTTTTGGCTTCATTACAAAATATAAGCCCTCAAAATAAGTAGAGTCAAAACCTTGCGATCAATTTTTTAGCACCGTTGCCAGGGAAGTTGATAAGTGTATAATTACACTTAATATCATATTAATATTACACACTAAACACTATAGTTTAAGTCATTTTATATGTCATATAAAAGATTTCACGTGGTATGTAGTTATTTTTTATGCAAATGCAGATACTAGGTAAATCTTGGGAGTAAAATGATCAAAAGTAGAATTCTATGAAAAAAGAGTGAAAAAGGTGTAAAACGATGAGTGGAACTTAAAGATTTGGCTTAGGATCTAAGCTGTCAAAGATCAGTGCAGTTGCAAGAAGAATTTCGAAGAAAAACTCAATTCACGGTCGTAACAATCATTCACGGTCGTGACTTGTACACTTTAGAAATAAAAGTCTGCCAAATAAAGATTCATGGTCGTGACATACTTATCGTGGTCTCGACTTGGACGGTTTTCTGGCTTTATCTTCTTAACTACCAACCGCTAGATAAGCATGATCAATCGCCTCAACTACCAATGATAAGACAACTATCAAAAGTCAACCAATCATGAAAAGGCGCCTATCCATTGTGGATTATATCAAAGCTTCTCAACTAATCACAATGAAGAGATGCAATCATTCACCAATGGACACGACTCTTCGTTTGGATAGACACAACCCTTCGAACTCTATAAAAAGGGCTCCAAACCTCACTAATTTCATGTAGAAGAAAGGGGTGAAAGATAGTGAATAGTGTATAGATAGAGAATAAATATCTAGTTTCGCTACATTCATAAGTGTTAGCGAGAAAATGTTTAATTGATTCGAATCCTTGTTTCGATCACTAGATTTGTCTATATTCTCAAGCGATTATTGTATAAGTGTACTTGCAAATCACTTATCAATAAAAGTTTTCGTTCTTCAATATTCGTTTGTTCGACATTCGCAAAGAGTAGCATCTTAGCGAAGGTTCTGTACGGGCAGAGACCGAATTCAAAGCAGACGGAAGAATTGCAAGAATTGACGACTCCCATTAAAGAGTGGATACA
>CATIWQ010138216.1:0-41255 GCA_949673415.1 Euphorbia schlechtendalii | reverse complement strand
ATTAACGGCATTGGCAATATCATTAACGGCATAGGCGATGTCATTAAAGACATTGCATGATGTCGTTAATGACATCGCAAATGCAGAAACAATCTAGCTGGCCCATTTTCTTGCCTAAATAATTCGATATTTTGCATTCAAATCCTCCTCATTTGGGTTCCAACTCAACCTAAACTACTTATAATCACTAAACAATGCCCAAACATGCATCAATTTCTCATAAATAACTCATTTTCATTAAAAATAGAAAGTTAGGCTTTTAAAGTAAAATTGGAAAAAAGCTCGAATCAGAGGCATTTTCGAGTTACCTGGACAACCAAAGCATGTTCCGAGAGCCTTGGGCATAGAGTGTTGATTGGAGAGTTGTGAGAAAACCCAAGAAACTCGTCCGTTTCATCAAAACAATACCCCTTCTCCATGGAGCAAGTTTTGAAGTTGTGAATGTCGGGATGAGGGGGAAGAGAAGAGGAAGGAATAACCTTCGGGTTATGAGACTTAATCTTACACAACATCTTTTCTTGAGATTTTGGGAGAAATTTGGAGGAAAGAGAAAAGAGGGGTTATTTTTGTGTGAAAGGAAGAAAGGGGGAAAAGTTGGTGTTTTTATTTTAATAACTGATGCTGCGCTAACATCGGCCATGTCGTTAATGACATGGGCTTTCAGCATAGCCCATTTCGCATTTGTTTTGGCCCAAATTTATTCCTATCCACCCAAATTCATTTACAATGCATCATGACTCTATAAAAAGACTCTGAGGGAAATGGATTGACTTCCAAGGCTTCACCGAATATCTTAAACCCAATCGCGCAACCCAAAGAAATTAACAAAAAAATTACTCACATTGTAATTTTTGATTAAAGGGGGAAAAGTTTTTGCTTCCAGCAATCTCAATCAAGGAATTAAAACATGCAACATAAATTCATGACTCACAAATTTTCGTGGGTCTCATAATGGTTTCAAACTTTTTTACAATCAACGGACTTTCTACATTCCACATCCTTTTTTGGACTTTTTGCAGTCCAAATCATTTTTCAAACTTTTTACACTCAATGGACTTTCTGCAGTCCACGTCTTTTTTTAGACTTTTTACAATCAATGAACTTTCTATAGTCCACATCCTTTTTCAAATTCTTTATAGTTAGTGAACTTTCTATAATCCACATTCCTTTTGGACTTTTTATAGCCAATTGACTTTCTACAGTCTGCATATCCTTTCAGACTTTTTACAATCAACAAACTTTCTATAGTCCACATCCTTTTTCAAACTTTTTACAGTCAACAACTTTCTTCAATCCGCATATTCTTTTAGACTTTTTATAGTCAAACAGATTTTCTATAGTCTGCATTCATTTCAGACATTTTATAATTAATGAGCTTTTTACAATCTACATCTCTCTTTAGACTTTTTACAGTCAAGGGTCTTTTTTACAATCCTCGGCCTTCTTCAAACTCTCTACGATCTATCTGCACACGAGATTTTCAATGGAAGGTATGGGAGCACCTAACTAACATTCTTCCCCTGATGTTTCCAATGGTAGGAACAAGCTAGAGGTTAACCTACAAGGGGCAGCCATTGCCAAATAAGCAATTTACAAGGGGTATGGAGAAGCTAGTTCCTGATAATGCGGCACCAAGATGAGACCCTCCAGTCATCGCAAGATTTCCACCGCAGGTAGTGCCAACCATGACTGGTCAGGTATCATCTCTAAACCACGCTACTCTTTCAATTGTGGGACCATAATGATCGCATATCAGTAGCGATCCGATGAGGGGTAGCTTGTGAGCACGGGATTTCACTCCTGATTCGCAAGTTCGATGATGAAGCTGTAATTTTTACCTTTCTAGTTTTCCACATTTTATTGGGTCCTGAATTGATCTAGAGGTAGCCTACTTTGTTTCTTTGGGCTTTAACCTTCCCCAAAAAAATTTTTAGCATAAAAGCCCAAGATAACAATGCCATGCCATTAACGGTGTGGCCATGTCATTAACAACATGGCTGATATCGTTAATGACATGGCCGATATCATTAACGACATAGTCGATATCGTTTACAACATGGTCGATATCGTTAACGATATCGACATTGCAACAGAACCAAAATTACACTTTCTATAATGTTTCAGCCAAAATGGAAACCTTTGCCCACATGCTCCAATTTCTACTGTAACACCACACCCCACACCTTACCTAGGACACTTCCCATCCTGCATGTGCATTTAAATTTGAAAAAAGGAAAAAGTAAAAGCATGGCCTAAAGCTAGAAAGAGTTGACTTTGGATTGAAGAGAGCTCCATAAAGGTAGAGCTAATGTTTTAGTAGAAGAGGAGTTGATATTTTTCATGTAACTAGTGCAAAGAAGAGAGAAAAAGTTCAAAGTTTGAGTCTTAAGTGTTTTTGAGTGTTCTTAAGTACTTTGAAGCTAAGTTGAGTCTTTGAGTGCATAGTTACTTAAAGTTTCAATTTGATGAGTGTAAGTTCATTAAAAGGGCATGAACTTGGGGCATTTGGGATCCGTTAGGGAAGTTTGAGGTTTAGTTCTTTTCTTAGATAAAACATGAGTTTAATAGTGAAAGTAAGCAAACTTTAAGGCTTAATATTTCTTTAACAACTCTCACTAAGTTTTAACTCAATAGAACTTAAAGTAGGTGTATTTGATAAGTATTTCCACATATTTGGAATACTTATTCTTTTTTTTTTTACAAAGTTTGTTGTTTTATCAAACCCCGAATTTGAAGGGAAAAGATTACTATCCCTTTTTTCCTCTTTTCGGGACTGACATATTCTAAGATATTTATTTTCCTCAAAGAGTAGCTCTTACTCTTCTTTCAAAGTTTTTAACAAATAAAATAAAAAACAAAATAAAATAAACAAGGAGGAATTTCTGGAGATTTCGTGAACCATGGCGAAGTGAATTCACGACTGTGGGGTGAGTCTCTGAGTTCCTAGAGTTACGCTTCACATGTATATGATTGTTAAATATGTTTAAAGTTTAAAGCAAAAACCATGCAATTTATTTACTATCTGTCATTGCAATGCTGTTAACAGCATTATGATGTCGTTAACGACATCAACAATGTTGTTATCAACACTGCAGTGTAGACATCGTGTTCAAATATTTTTAAGTATCGGTTTATGTTCAAGAGGGTCAGTGGTGATTATTCAGACTTGAAGCCTGAGTTTTTTAGCAACACAAATTATATACTTGAGAATTTTTTAGAAATTGAAATCGGTCCAAAAGGCATCTGGATAGTTAAAGTTAGTTACCCTTCACCGGGATATTAATTTACTAACTTTTATGATTCTTCTTTCGGAACGGGTTTAATAATATCAATTCATTACTTGTTTTTGGCTTAGATTTATTTTACTAATATATTATGAAGTTGTGTTAGGAATCCTTGATGAAGTGATCTTAAGTTCCTGGATAAATGACATGATAAAACATTCACATGCGGCATTTTCACTAAATAAAATGATTAACATTTATATGTATATAATGAATCTTTTTTAAATAAGTTTTTTTAAATTTCCTGTTATTTTAAATTAGACCGCTCAGGTCTTATGAAAAATAAATTCGAACATACTTGCGATTACTTTTGATGTGTGATATTATTTGTGCTAACCCTTGTGGAGGCAGGTAGAATAGGATTAGATGATTGTTAGGATTTAATTTCCTCCAAATTTCTCCATCACTTCGCACATGCTATGCTTGAGATCCTTAGTGACATTAATTTGCTTTGATAACTCACTGATCTTATTATCTGTTGATGTCTTAATTTTGGCTTGTTCTTCCCCAAACTTATGAAACTGCGTAGTTTGAGTAGCCAATGTGGCATTCAAACTACTCACTTGCTCCACAGTAGCATCTATACTAACCTTCATCTTTTTTGCTACCTCGTTGGCAATAATAGTAGACCTGGAAATAGAGGAGACAGGTGTGTTGAGCTGAGCTACAGATTTAGTAAGCCCATTGAGAAATAGAGCCATCTTGTCTACCAAGCTCTTCACACTTTCCTTCGCAAGATGGTTATGGATTATAAACAGATTCCCTTGAATCTTCTCAAATTCTTCAAAATAGACTGATCAAAAGGAAATACTTGAACATCAAACTTTGGAAGCTTTACCTTTGTTTTGGTGGATAAGCTCATTATTTCCTGAGTGAGTAGCACACAACTTACTGCCCCATCCAACTCAGCGTTACTTTTGAGAGTTAGGAATTGCTTCCTTTCCAACTCCCTTATTTGGGATAAGATGGCTGAGTTAGTTAAGTCCTCTTGCACTAGCTTGCTACTAAAGGGAGTTGCTTCACTAGCTATAAAATTTGCCTTAGCAACAATCTCACTTACTTTTCCTTTCTCAGTAGAATTCTCAGCTTCAGGAACTTCTCAAATCAAAGGGATTAAAGAAGTAGAGGTTGATTTTGAAGAAAGGGTAGGAGTAGAAGTCTTTTGTATAGTTGAAGAAGTGGGGTTTGGTTTAAATTTTACATGAGAAGGAATGAGAGTTTTTTTAGTGTTTGGTACAGTGAAGAATGGGTGGTCTTTTCTTGAGGATGGTTTGGAGAAGAAGGAGTGTATACTGAGGAATTTACAAAAGGAGGAATTTTAGAATTTATAAGAGAGGTTGAAGAAGGATTTATAGGTACCTGAGGGTTGGCTGATTGACCTAAGGATGGGTCAACCTCAGGTTATTTAGCCTAAGTTGGAAGAGACTCAATCTCAGCATGAATTGGGATAGGGATGTTAGAATTAGGAAGAGCTTATTCTTCCTAATTGATGACTTCCATATCATCAACATCCTCATTGGTGCTCACTACTTGGATGTTCTTCTTTGGGTGCATAGTGGCAGATCTCTTCTGCTGAGCACCTCTAGCCTTGGAGATTACTTTCTCCACTTGAGCAGCAACACTAGGACTAATGGTTTCAGGGTCCTCTTTTCTTTTCTTAGAGCCCCCCTCTCCCACATCAGCATCAGCTTCCTCAAGTTTGCGCTTTCTCTTGTGTAGGCTTTCCCCTTGCTCTTTTGCATCTTCCTCCTCTTTACTCTTTCATTTCACCTCAGCTTCTCTCTAAGCGTGAGTTTTTAACTTCAACTTGTTCCTTTGGCTAGCTTGAGGTTGGGTAGGTAGATTTCCTGCCCTTATTTTTGCTGGGCTGGGTCTAACCCTTTCAGATCCAGCCTTTGCTTTTATAGATAAGGTAGCAGAGGTTGATGAAATTTGCTTCAGCTAAGTAGTCAAAGGAATGTCCTCTGCGGTCTCCTCACTGAACCCTTGAAAATCGACCACAAAAGTGTCCTCATCCTCCTTGAACAAGTTTTTAAATAGTGGGTTCCACCTTGGCCTTCTTCTATTTAAGGTCTTGAGCCTTAATGTAGCGAGTATGGATTTATTTGTTCTTTAGATTGCTGAAGTGGTTCATGTAAAGCATTCTCTTTAGCAGGACCACTTTTTTTTCCTAGTCCATCTACAAAGGATGTGATATCCATCATCACGACCTTCATGAGGTAGTGATCAAATAACTGTAATGGTAGATGGTAGTAACTTTGATCAAGTGATGAAGGATCAACACTAGCTAGATAAGCTGCTTACCTTCTACCATATTGTAGACCAATCACCTCTCGAAGTACGTGCAGTTACTTAAAGACCTAGTCTTGGGAAAAATCGTCTTCACAAGAAGCTAATGGCAAGCTCTTGCTTCCCAGCTCATTTCTAATACTGTGATCTCTCCAGATTCATAATCTGCGAGGAGTTCCCAATCTTCTAGGATAACAACAAGTTCTTCAACTTCGGTCCTTTTCAATTTTGTGCCCTTAAGTGGGATGATGAGAAGACTTACCAAAGCTCCACACAAATTAAGTACAAAGCATTATTGATATCCACCAGAAGAACAACATTGTAGCCTTGAATGGTTTAGAGATTCTAGTAGAAACCTTTGATCAAGCTTTTGATGGCTGGTCCCTCTAATAGTAGAAGTTGACTCAGATTTTGTTGCTTGATAACTTTGTGAAGGAACTTGTTCTTTAACAAACCATCATAATATACTTTGATCACTGCACCAAAGTCTTGATTCTCTAGCCAATCAATCTTAGTGAAGATGGTTCCATGTGGGAAACAATCTTCTCCATAGTGCCATCGATACGCACATACATATTATTCTTTGAAATGCCTTGGAGCTTGAGGTTTTGTTTATGTTCGCTAGTTTCAGTTGAGAGATTTTTGAGATAAAAGAGAAATTAGTGTTCTTTTGGAGAAATGATTGGGATTGTAGAATTGCAAGTAACCTTCTTTCTCCAGCATGTTACAACTTATATAGGCCCTTTAACTTATAGATGATACATGGCGCTCTCACAACATAAGATGAAAATGAACGTTGATATTAACAAGGATTTAACCGACATAGTAAAACAATGAGTTTTGATTTTGTGAAACCTAATTTAATAGTACCTCAGAGTACTTAAAAGGTTTTGAAAATAACAAACTGTCTAGGATACTAAAGTTAATTGAGTACTAAGTAGACTCTTAATTAAACAAGTTTACATGAGTTTGTTTAAGGGAAAACAACTCAATTTACTTAATTTTTAATTAAGTTATGGCTTAGAGAAGAAAAGCTGAGTTGAGCTTAGTATATAGTTTATAAGATATAGACTTAGCGAAGATTAGTAGCTTTTATTTATTAAAAGCTGAGTTCTTTTACACTTAGAGAATAAAATGACACATATGCTTTTAACGCTGTCTGTGATAAACTATATATTCCTTTGATGCTTTTCAAGAGAAAAAGAGTTATAATTAAAGAAGATATTTCAAGCGGTCCTCACAATGAAAAGGTTGTAGTAAGGAATGTTGGAGATTCCTCACTAAAATCCAAGGCGAAAGGCATTGTCTCTGTATAACTATGCAATTAACCAATCATAAAAATCACAAGCTTTCACTTTGCCTCTCACGCACCTCACCATCAAAATGGAATTGCTTGATGAAATAAGTTTTTGACGCATCAAGATTAAGGGATTAATCTCGTGCTTTAACATTTGAATTCTTTGTCTCTAAACATCTTGTAATTTATTTCAAATGGACAGATTTGAAAGCTACGAAGAGAAATTGAAGAAAATGTCAAGATGAGATGTTTTCAATGGCTACTTACAATACCCTTAAGTATAAATAGAAGATTGAATCATACATTCAAACTTGGTGAATCACCTCAAATTTTTTATGAGCTGAAATGCTGATAAATATTCCCATCATTCAGAAATTCCAAATCAAGCATTCTAAGCAAATGAAATCAATCAATCTCCTTGTAAAAGAGAGAATCAAATCTTAGATTTAACATTGTAAAAGGATTCAACGAATTTTATAAGTTGATATCCTTAGTTTGTATTTCTATTCTAATCTGAGTGACAGTTTAGGAAGGGTACCTAAACTGGGGTTTGAGAGGTAGTTAGAAAGGAAGGTACTTTTTGTAATCGATTCTTCCTGCTCTAAAGATTTCTTCACATAAGGAAGGAAAGAAACACTAGTGGATTAAAGCTCGGAAAGGAATCTGGGGACTAGTGGTAGGCTCGGGGTCGAATCAGGATAAAATCTCAGGTGTTAAGTTTCTAACCTTTGTCATTTACCTTTATAACGTCATGCTCATTCATCATTCTCTTCGTTTTAATCACTAAAGCTTGAAAAACCAATCTAAGCTGAGTATAGTAGTCAGTAGCGGCTGAAGATAAACTAAGTCAGCAAAGCTGAGTATTTTATAGCTTTTAGACCTACACTCAACTGAACTTGGAAAAAGAATTATATAAACTTAAAAAGAATGAAGTAACTACATTTACCCCCTTTACTGTGTTATTTAAACTATTTCAGACCAACAAGTGGTATTAGATAAGTGCTCAAATTTAAAGATTCATCATCTTTGAGTTAAAGATCCCTATGGTTTATAATAATTTTTCTTCCGGGTCTGGCTAGACTGCACTCCTTAAAGAAGGAATGTCTGTAACTAGGCCTCCACTCTTTGATGGACAACATTATATGTTTTGGAAAAATTGCATGAAAATTTTCATGTAATCACAAAGCATGCAATCTTGGCTAGCAATAGAGTTAGGACCCCATGTTCCCATAATTATGCGGAATGGGGATAAAGTTCTAGTTGATTGAGAAGATTATGATGAAGCTGACCTAAGGCTTCTCAAAGAGAATGCGATAATAATTAATTTATATTACTGTGCGCTAGATCTTACAGAGTTTAAAATGGTTTCGGACTGCGAGACATTGCAAGAAATCTAGAGAAAGATAGAGATCACCTATGAGGGGACCGACAAGGTCAAGGAGTCCAAGATTAACATCATGCTAAGAGAGTATGAGCTCTTCCAGATGAGCACTAGCAAGGGTAATCAATTCATGAATACCAAGTTCATGAATATCATTAATGAACTGAAAATATTGGGCTAGGAGTTCACCGAAGAAGAGATGGTGAAGAATATTCTCCAAGTTCTCATCATTGAGATGCCAAGAAGAGCATGATCGAAGAGGCTCATGATCTTAAGACCTACAGCTATGATGAGCTGATGGGCACCTTGCTGGCATAGGAGATGTCCCTGAAGAAAAATGATGATGACTCCAAAAGGAGAAAAGGCAACGAGAAAGAGGGCAGAGCCATTGTCCTGCAAGTTGACTCATTAGATGAATCAACCGGCAGTGATTTGGATGAGTAGATGGCACTTCTGATAAGGCAATTCTAGAGCTTCATGAAGAAGGATGGGAAATTCCCTAAGAAGAAATTTCCCATCAAAACCAAGCCAACTCAACACTGGCGCGGAGCTGAGGAAGGACCAAGGAAGGAGCATAACAAAGATATCAAATGCTTTGGCTATAGCGAGAAGGGTCATATTAAGTTATCTTGTCTTAAATCCAAGAAGGACAAATTCAAAAAGAGCTTCACGAGAGCTCAGCATCTGCTTCTAAGAGCATCTCATCCACTGTTGACTCTGAAGCTAAGCGTAATAAGGGGAAAAATTATCAAGTTGAGGTACATCCTGAAATCCCTTTGTAAATAGAAGAATTTTCCCATGTACTCTTTAATGTGATAAGTTGACTAATAAGTCTAGCAAAAACATCAAAGAGCTAGTGAGCATAAGTGAAGACCAGGAAGACACAATAGCTTCTGTATCTCTTGATATCCTCTTTCTTTAAGAAAAATATGAACATCATGAATGTCAGAACAACAAGCTCAATAAGAAATTAGATGAGTTAACTGCTGAGATAACAACTTTAAAGGAGAAACGAGTTCTTCCTCTAGCTAACAATCCATCTTCGAGTAATCAAATTCACAATTCCTTGAGAAAGAATTCCTCAAAAAGGAAGAAAGCGAGCTTGCCCAAAGCAAAAGTGGTGTATGGCTTTTGTGGAAAAGCTAAACATGCCATAGTTATGTGTAGACATAAAAATGGTTATTATGATGAGTATGAATAGACTAATCTAAGTAATGCTAACAAGGGAGGACCCAGCTCGAAAGCATGGGTACTTAAGAAAACGTAATTGGTTTGCAGCTGAGCGTAAGATTCGTTGATGACACTAGAATGTGGTATTTGGATAGCGGATACTCTAGGCATATGATAGGATATGAAAGTCAATCATCTCATTGGAGCATAAAATGAATGGAAGTGTCAGTTTCGAAGATAACCAAAAAGGGAAGATTGTTGGATGTGGCACTGTTTGTGTTTCTACTTCAATTGAAGAGGTGTCTCTAGTCAAAGGACTTAAGTTCAACTTGCTAAGTGTAGCCCAGCTTTGTGTAAAGCTAGGAAGTTTACTTTCAACTTAGTAGGTTTCTTAGTTATTAACTGTAAGACTGACTCAACTATACTTTTTGGTCCTAGAATTAATAATGTGTATATGATTATTTTATCCTCGGGCACCACTAATATTTGTCTTGTATCTAAGGAGGATAATTTATGGCTTTGGTACATAAGGTTGGGTCATATAAATATGAACATTCTATCCAAACTAGTCAAAAAGAAATTAATTGTGGGTTTACCAAGTATCATCTTTGAGAAAGAAAGAGTTTGCTTAGCTTGCTAGCTTGGTAAGCAAGTTAAAAAAACATTTAGTTCAAAAAACAATGTAATAACTAAGAGACCATTGAGCTCCTCCAGCTAGATCTATTTGTCCTATTCAACCTATGAGCACGGGAAAAAAAGATTTTCATTGGTCATTGTGGATGACTTTATGATATTCACATGGGTAGTCTTTCTGCGTAGCAAAGATGAAACCTTTTAGCCTTTTGTCAAACTTAGCCATCAAATAATGAACGAATTAGTAACTAAAATTAGTAGCATCTGAACTAATCATGGACGTGATTTCAAGAACTTTCATTTCGAAGAATTCTGTTTAGCCCATGGCATAGACCATAATTTTTCTACTCCTTATACTCCTCAAGAAAATTGGGTTATAGAAAGGAAGAACAGAACCATAGTTGAAATATCATGATCCATGCTGAGTGATAACAATCTACTAAAGTACTTTTAGGGAGTAGCTATTAACACAACCTGTTACATCTTGAATTGAGTTTTAATTCACCCAATTCTTGAGAAGACACCCTATGAGCTTTGGCAAGGGTGCAAGCATAAAATTGATCATCTTAGCTCATTTTGTTGTAGGTGCTTCATTCTAAACACCAGGGAGAAGCTAGGGAATTTTCATCTGAAGGCTGATGAAGTTATCTTTCCAGGTTACTCAACTAATAGCAGGGCATATAAAATATATGTCAAGAGGATCGACTTATTAGAAGAGTCTATGCATGTAAATTTTGATGAAACTAACAATGCAGATAGATAACCATCTGATGAAGATAAGGAGTAAACTAGCCAGCAAATCAACTCTGCATGCCACTCTCTATACTTCCCAACCCAGCACAAGAATCTGAAGTTGAGGAAAATAAAGCTGATGAAGATCTTTCAATCAACTTCAATGAAGGAGAAGATCAAGTTTAGCCTTAACAACCCATCGCAGAGACTCCCGTTGCAGATCCAAGTCTTCCAAGAAAGATTAGGACTCATCACAATCACCCTCTCAAAAGTATTGTTGATGATGTTTATAATCTTGTCATGACACAAGGTCAGCTTAGCAGAATGATGAGCCATCTAGCTTTCATCTCATTGATTGAACCTAAGAAGTTTGAAGATGTAGTAGGAGATGATTATTGGATTATCATGATGTAAGAAGAGCTGGATCAGTTCAAACGCAATCATGTTTGGGATATAGTTCCAAAGCCTAAGGGAAAATAAATCATCCACACCAAATGGGTTGGTGTTGTTGTTTGAAATAAGGCCCGACTTGTTACTCAAGGCTACAATCAGCAAGAAGGCATAGATTATGATAAAACATATGCTCCTATAGCTCAGCTTGAAGCAATCAGGATCCTCTATGATTTCACATCACATATGAACTTCAAATTATTTCAAATGGATGTTAAAAGTGCATTCCTAATTGGCTTCATTCAAGAGGAAGTTTATGTGTGCCAGCCTCCAAGCTTTGAAGATCCGAAGAATCCTAGCATGTCTTTAAGTTAAAGAAAGCTCTCTACGGATTGAAGCAGGCTCCTAGAGCTTGGTATGAGAGGTTGACCAATTTCCTATCAACAAAGGCCATGAAAGAGAGAAAGCAGTTACAACTTTATTTATCTAGTGAAAGATAGAAGATGTGTTGCTTATCCAAATCTATGTGGATGATATCATTTTTGGAGCAACTGATGAGAAGCTGTGCAAGGAGTTTAGTAAACAAATGAAGAGCGAATTTGAAATGTCCATGATGGGAGAGCTCAAATTTTTCCTTGGACTTCAAATCAAACAAAGTGAAGATGGAATCTTCATCAGCCAAGCAAAATATGCCAAAGAAGTCTTAAAAAAGTTTGATATGGAGCATTCGAAGATAATATCCACTCCCATGGCCACTAATACAATCTTGAGTAAGGATGAAGCTGGTAAGCTTGTAGACAGCAAGTTCTATAGAGGTATTATTGGTTTTGTCCTCTACTTAACTACTAGTAGGCTCGATATTCAATATTTTGTGTATTATTATGCACATTATCAAGCTGACCCTAGAGGATCTCACTTAGCAACTATTAAGAGAATTCTCCGGTACTTGCAAGGTTCTCTTTATGTAATTCTGTGGTATCCCAACAACTCAAATTTCACTTCTAGAGGATTTATAAATGCTGACTATGGAAAAAACAAGCTCGATAGGAAAAGCACCATAGCAGGATGCCATTTCCTTGGAGAATTCCTTATCTCATGGTATAGCAAGAAGTAAAACTTCGGTTATGCTAAGTACAGATGAAGCTGAGTACATGAAGGCAAGAAGTTGTGTAGCACAACTGCTATGGATTAAGTAGCAACTAGAGGATTATGGTATAAAGTCAGTATGCCTTGAAGTTATGTGTGAGATAAAAATTCAATTGACCTATCAAAGAATTCAGTTCAACATGGCATAATGAATCATGTCAATATAAGATATCACTTCATAAGGGATTATGTGCTAAGGGGAGATGTCAGGTTAGAGTATGTTCATTCAAAAGAATAGCCAGCTGATATATTCACCAAACCATTAGCCAAGGAGCAGTTCAATATTCTAAGACAACTTATTGGAATGGCGAACCCCGTGTGAAGAAAATTAAAGAATTTTTAGCTAAGTGTTGAAAATCAAGTCTCAACTCAACTGAACGAGGTAACAAGTATTTAACACAGTCTGTGTTTTAAAGTAATGCTATGAGATTTTTTAGTTTCATGGTTAAAAACTCAAAAACCACTTTATCGAAAAGATGTTTTTGAATTGGAACCGTTTGAAATCAAAACTCACTATTTTACTATGTCGGCTACATTGTTGTTAATCTCAGTGTTCATTTTCATCTTTTGTTGTGCGAGCGCCATGTATCACTGCAAGTTGAAAGGGCCTATAAAAGCAGCAGCATGCTAGAGAGAGAATGTTACTTGCAATTTTGAAATCTCAAACATTTATTTTTTCAAAGAACCCTAGATTTCTCTCTTCTCTCAAACTCTCTCAACTGAAAATGGTGAACACAAGAAAGACCCTCAAGCTTCAAGGTGTATCCAAGAAGAACATGTTCGTGATATAGATGCTTTGTGGAGAAGATCATTTTCACCCATGGAACCGTCTTCACCAAGGTTGATTGGCCAGAGAATCAAGACATTAGACCCATCTATAAAGTCAATTATGAAGAACTTTTGCTGAATAAATTCATGCATAAAGTCATCAAGAATAGGAATCTCAGCCAATTCCTGTTATTAGAGGGTCCAATCATAAAAACATGATTAAGGGCTTCTACTAGAGTCTCTACACCATCCAAGGCTACGATGATGTTCTTCTGGTTGAATTCAACAACACTTCATACTTAATTTGTGTGCAATTGGTGGCAGGTATTCTCAATATGCAATTGAAAGGCACAAAATTGTGAAGAACGAGAGATGAAGACAAAGTGGCTATTCCACAAGATTTGAAAACTCCCTATTGATTATGAATCTAGAGAGATATCTGTTTCAGGGATGAGCTAGGAGCTAGGGCTTATCATGATCTGCTATTAAAGATGATCCTACCCAAAATAGGATCTTTGAGAAGTTTCACTTACATCAAGAGGTGCTTTTTCTAACATATGGTAGAAGGTAAGCAACTTAATTGGCTAGTGATGATTCTTCATGACTTGACCAAAGTTCCTACAGTCTACCATTACGGTTATTTTATCACCGCCCTTATGAAGGCTATGAAAATGGATCTTCATTCATTGATAGACCTGGAGAAATGGTGATTCCAGTGAAGAAGACTCTGAATATGCCTCATTTCAGCAAGCTGAATCACAAGTAGGTTCATACCCTCTACACTAAGGCCTAAGACCTGAAGTTGAAGAAGGCCAAAGCGAAACCCACAATATTCCCCAAAAATGTACATAAGGAAGATGAGGACACATTTGTGCTTGATTTTGAAGGGTCTAGTGAGGAGAACACTGAGGATGTTCCTTTGACTACTTAGCTAGATCAAATTTCAACAGCCACTACTACCTTATCTTCTCTAAAAGCAAAGGCTAGATCTCGAAGGGCTCTAGCTAGCCTAGTAAAACCAAAGGTAGTAAACAGGCTTACCTAGCCTCAAACTAGGTAAAGGAATTAGATAAAGTTAAAGATTTGGGCTTAGAGGGAAGGTGAGATGAAACAAAAGGCTTAAGAAGAAGAAGATGCCAGGGAAGAAGAGGAAACCCTACGCCATAAAAGCACAAGCTCAAGGTAGCTGAAGATGACGTGGGACAGGGGAGCTCTAAGAAAGGCAAAGAGAACCCTAAAGCAATCAACTCTGAAGTTACTACCCATGTGGAGGAAGTTCTTTCCAAAGTAAGGGGCACTCAGTGCAAGCGTTCTACCACTACTCGCCCAACTAAGAAAAACATCCAAGTAGTGAGCAGTGATGAGGATGTTGATGAAGTGGAGATCATCAATCAAGAAGAACATGCACTTCTTGAATCTAGCATACCTAGCTCAATTCACACTCAAATTTAGTCACTTCCTACTCAGATTGAGTTACCTGAGGCTGACCCATCCTTGGGTCAAACAGCCAACGCTCAGATACTTATAAAACCTACCCCAATTTCTTTTATAAATCCTATTCCTTCTTCTTCTAGTAAATCCTGAAATCCCTCAAACTATAAATTCCCAAATTCATACTTCTCTTGTAAATTTTCCTTCTCATATACTTGAAACTATAAATTCCCTAGTTTATACTCCTTCTATAAACCACTCTCAACAAACTACCACCCATTCTTCATCTCCTCCAAATACTCAAACATCTCTCATTCCTTCTCTTGTAAAATATAAACCATCCCCCTATTCTTCAAATGTACAAAATTTTGATCCTACCCTTTCTTCAAAACCAACCTCTACCCCTTTAATCCCTATGATTAGGGAAGTTTCTGAAGGTCAGAATTCCACTCAACAAGGAAAAGCAGATGAGGAAGTTGTTAAGGAGAATTTTATAATCGATGAAGCAACTCCCTCCAGTAGTAAGCAGTCCAAGAGAACTTGGCTGATTCAGCCATCTTAGCTTAGATTAGGGAGTTAGAAAGGAAGAAATTCCCTAAGCTAAGTGCTATTGACTCAAGAATTGACGGACTTATCTACAAAATCAAAGGTAAAGCTTCCAGAGTTTAATTCCCATTTAAGCATTCCCTTTGAATAAATTTATTTCGAAGAATTTGAGAAGATTCAAGGAAGCCTGTGCACCATCCACAACCATCTGGCGAAGGAAAGTGCAAAAAGCCTTGTGAATAGGATGGCACTGATCTTAACTGAACTTTTTGATTATACAACTCATCTCAATGCAACAATCTCCTCTATCCCGGCATCTACTATTATCGCTAACACGGTGGTAAGAAAGATGAAGGGTATTATAGATGTTGCTGTAGAGTAGCTGAGCAGCTTGAATGCCACACTAGTAACTCAAGTTACACAGTTTCACAATTTTGGCAAAGAACATACCAAAATAAAGAGGATCACTGACTCCAAATTAAGTGATTTGTACAAGGAAGTCACTGTAGCCAAAGATCTTGCACACAACATGTGCAAGTCGATGGCGAGTATGTCTAGGCTTATGGTCAGCTATGATAAGAAAGTTGATAGGGTTATTAAGATTGTTGATGAGACTGTGAAGATAGTGGACAAACCTATGCTGAACCGGGATGCACTAGAAGAGAAGGTTGACTTAGCCTCTAAAGTTATCAATGACAAAATCGATGATTTAGTAAAGAAGGCGTAGAAAGCTCTCCTTGAAGTAATGGGAAAACTATTTCCTGAGCCAACTGAGTCTTTAGACCTAGAAAATGGTCTCTCAATGCATAAAAGGTTAAATACCCTAAAGGATCATCTCTTTGATATGTAGAAGAATGTAGATCAATTGGTCACCACCAGGATGTATGACACCAAGGATATTGAATTCATTGCTAAAACCATGAACAACCTTGTCCGTCAGATCATTGACATGGAAGCCAAGCTGAAGATCACACTTTTTACACCTGACTTCAGAGGTCTCCTGCAATGATTTTAATAGTTTGCTTGCCAAGGATTTAATCATATTGCCCATCTCACCCGGTGTCACCATATGCTTCTTGAGGAACTTAATGATCAAGACATCCTATCGCTAAAAGGGAAAGAGAAGCTAGAGTTAGAGATATCTCCATCAATCATAGAGAAGTAAATAGACTTATCTCGACTCTTTTAATCTGTGCTAGGAACAAATTGTGAAGGGCTAGATAACAAAGGGGGAGAAAGTAGTTGAAGATGCCCAAAGGATAGTCCATCAATATCATCATTCACATTCGCAAAGACCTGTGCGTTCTCAACCTCAACAACAACAGTCTTAGCATCAATAACATCAACAACACCATTAAAGCAGCTATCCTAAAGGTGATGGACCATCCTCTTCTCAGTTTCATAGAAAGTTGTAGAATAGGCAAACTTTTATAGGGCTTAAATGTAATAACTTAGTGTAGAACACGAGTTGTGTACTGCCTAACTTTTTGTCATCAATGAAAATTCAATTTTGTTCAATTCAAAAGTTAAAAGCTTCTTAACTTAATATATCTGCTATGCTATTTCTTCTTATAAACTATTGCAGGAATTAACAAAGAGACCAACCTGAAAGAAAAGCTGAAGTAAGACAAAGTCCCAAATTCGAAGAAAATTATATTAAGTATAGGGGAGTTAAGCTGTCTAAAGAGAATCCACTCAGTATGGGGAAGTCCTCACTGACTAAGGAGAATCCACTCAGTATGAAGAAGGATAGTTGACGGGCTTGCTATAAATTTTTTTTATTCCAAGTGATGCTTTTCACAATTTAATTTTTTTCCTAAATGTAATAGCGCTTTAGCCTATCTTGATTGATCGGGTCACAAACTTGTTGTCATCCATTTACTTTGACTACTCCTTTGCTAAGGACCTTCTTGACCACAAACGGGCCTTACCAGTTGGGCCTAAACTTCCCCCTAACATTGATATTAGAAGGTTTCAACTATTTTAAGACCAAATCCCTTACTTTCAAGTGCTTCCTATGATCCTTGACTTTGCTATTGTAAGCTCTTGCCATGCGCTACTAATACATCTACAGGAGATCAATGGCTTTCAAACGATGTTCATCAATCATATTCAACTTCTCAAATCTGGCCTTTGCCTAATCTGACTCTTTCAATCTCACTTCCATTGCTACCCTTAGGGATCTAACCACAATTTCCACCGCGAGAACCGCTTCCATCTCATAGACTAAGGAGAAGGGAGTTTAGTCTGTTGGAGTCTGCACACTGGTCCTATACCCCCATAGCACGAATGAAAGCTTATCTGCCTAATCATGGTAAGTGGTCACCATCTTGGATAAAATTTTCTTGATAAACTTGTTCACTGCTTCCACTGCCCTGTTGGCTTGAGGTCTATAAGGAAAGAACGATGATGCTCAATGCCATATTTTTCAATTAGATCAACTATTGCCCATTGAATTGAACCCCATTATCGGATACAATGTGATGAGGCATCCTGCAGCATGTAAAGATATGCTTTTTGATAAACTTAACCATCTTCTTAGTGGTTATGTTGGTGATAAATTCTACCTTTACCCACTTGGAGAAGTAGTCGACCGCTGCAATGATGTATCGATGTAGTCAAGGAGGGTTGAATCTCACCAATAATATCAATCCCCCATGCCGAGAATGGCCAAGGAGTTGAAAGATTGTGGAGATTTGACATAGGTAAATGACTAACGTCTCCGTATATCTGGCATTCATGGCATTTCTTCACTTCAGAGATGCAATCGGCTATCATTGTGGTTCAAAAGTAACCCTACAACTAAATTTTCTTTGCCAGGGCTAAATAATTCATATGAGGGCTGGAGTCTTCACCATGGATATGATTCATGACTAGAGAAGCCTCCTTTTCTGAAAGACAAATCAGAAGCAAGTCATCACTAGTACGCTTAAAGAGATCATCCCCCACAATTCTAAATTGAGCACCCAACTGATGTAGAGATAATCATTCAAGTCTTTTACCCCTAGAGGGAATTCCCCATCTTGAACCAATCAGACTAAATCCTGAAACAAATAATTCTCATCAACACTGATGGTGGCTAAGATGGCATGATAATATAATGGCTCTTTAGATGATTTAAGAACCACGAGTTTGATGGGTTGGGTTTGGGGGCCTTCCCACATAGAGGCTAGAGTTGCTAAGGAATCTGCCATTTCATTCTCATCCCGAGGGACATGCCAAAATAGAAGCTTCTTAAATTTTGTGGCCATTTCCCATACTACATCTAGAAAAGGTCAAAGTGACACCTCCTTGATTACCCAATCACCAATAAATTGTCAAATGAGTAGGATGGAATCACCAGTGATGGTGACTTCCATTGCCCCAACATTTCTCAAAGCTTGCATACCAAAGAGGTACACCTCATATTTTAGTCCATCATTAGTTATGGGAAATTTAAGGCACTTAGAGAGCGGGATGACTTCATTCTATGGCATTACCAAGACAATCCCAAGACCTGCACCTCAACGATCCATAGCTCTATCAAAGAACATTTTCCATTCTTTGCTCACAGACTTCATAGTCGCTAGCTGCTCGTCTAGAAAATCTAAGTTCTCTACATAATTAAAGTCAAGGGCTTGACTGGTGAGGAATTCAACGATCACTCTACCCTCAATCACCTTCTTCATGACATATTCAATATCAAATTCAGAAAGGAGAAGTAACCAGCGATAAAGCTTGCTGGCTAATGTCAAAGACTAGCATAAATAGTTCATTGGATCAATCTTAGCCATAGCCTGGATTCCATATGATTGGACCTGAGTTTCTTAGTGAGCTAGACCATTGTCACACAAATCTTCTCGACCATTGTGTATCGACTTTCATACTCAAGAAGCTTCTTGCTCAAATAATACATAGCATGCTCTAGCTTATATTGATGCTCTTTGACAAACACTGCCCCCTGCTAAGCATTCTTTGATAGCTAGATATAGAATGAGATGCTTACTAGGAATTGGTGGCTTTAAAACTGGAAAATTAACCAAATAAGTTTTGATCCTATCAAAAGCCAATTAACACTACTCATTCTAGATGATCGGTTGCTGCTTTCTCAGAAGTTTGAATATTAGCTCACAAATGGTGGTCAATCAGGCTATGAAGCGATTGACGTACTGAAAGGACCAAAGAAATTATCTCACTTCCTTCTTTATCCTAGGAGCTTCCATGTTGTGGATAGCCTTTATCTTATTCGAATCCATCTCAACCCCCCTCTGACTCACAATATGCCCTAGCAACTTGCTAGATATCACTCGAAATACGCATTTCTTTGGGTTGAGGCAAAGATTATACTTCTTTATCCTTATGAGGAAGCATTCTAACAACTCAAAATGCTCTTCTCTAATTGTGGATTTAACAAGCATGTCGTCCACATAGACCTCAACCTCCTTGTGAATCATATCATAAAGCAAGGTCATCACATCTTATTGGTAAGTTGCGCTAGCATTTTTCAAACCAAATGGGATGAATTTATAGCAGTAGACAACCCATTCAATTATGAAAGCCATTTTGACTTTGTCCACAATATCCATGAGAATTTGGTTGTAGCTTAAAAACTCATCCATGAAAGAGTACATTGTGGCCCTTGCAGCACTATCAACCAATACATCAATATGGGGTAATGGGAAGTCATCATTTGGTGATGCTTTATTCAAATCCCTGAAGTCTACACAGACCCTCACCTTCCCATCCCTCTTAGTAACAAGGACAATGTTTGCAAGCCATGTCGAATACTCGACCACTTCAAGGAATTTAGCCTCTAGCTTCTTTGCTACTTCCACCTTAACTTTATCGGCCCATTATAGATGTAGTCGATGTAATTTCTGCTTTACTAGTCTGAACTTTAAATCTGTTGGAATGCGATGCTTGATGATCTCTCTATCGATGTCAGGCATGTCTTCGTAAGACTAGGCAAAAGCGCTCACGTGACGCCTAAGTACATTCTCTATCTCTCTTTTTTCATTAGGGTTTAAATCATTGGATATATTTACCATTTTAGGTGATTTTTTTCTACCCAAATTAATTTGATGTAAAGAGACATCGTGAATGATAAATATGCTATGAGTGGATTAAAATGAAAGCATGGTTTCGTCAGGTAGACCATCAAATGAAAGAGCAAAGTTCTTATCTTTCATTTCATAAAAAGCCTCAAAGATTAAGTTGTTCATGTCATAAATACTAGAAATATTAAAGATTACATCATCCTCGAGTTCATCCTCCATAGGTGGAGGGTCTTGATTAATCTTTTCCTTAGGAGCGGCTTTTGGATCCATGCTTATCTTAGTCTTTGGTGGCACCGGCGGTTGGATAAGCGAAGTGGCCATCCCTTGAGTTGCAATAGTAGCAGCGGCAGGTGGCACCTCTTTGATAGTAGCCATGGTAAGAGCAACAACAACTGGGGAAGCTTGATGATAAGTGAGGGGTGCAGTGAGGATAGAAGATGAAGTACTCATGGTAGGTGAAGTAGCAAAAATAGTAAGAGGATAGATAGCAGGAGGGTGAGCAGCAAGCATACGATTCAAGGAGGAGCCCTCACCATAACTAGTAGAAAGAGGGAATGAGGGAGTAACTATGGGAGGAGGGTTGCCTTTAGGATTACCATTAGGCGAGTTGATCGTCATATCATCTAAATTAAGAGCTAAATTCATCTCACGAATTTGGCTCAACCTCATATTTCCATTCTTAGCATTTTCAGTGATTTCCTTAGCCAGCTTTTGCAAAGTTTCTACAATCGAACCTCCCTTTAACTTGATCCCCTTCCATCCTCTCTTCATTAGAACACCAAGAGAGTATGTGAGAGCCTCTACACTAGCTTCAATTTCCTCATCCATATCATTGGGAGGAATAATATCTAGTGTTTGCTTAGGAATCTTCACATTCATCGACCCCCTAAAATGTCTTTCCTTTCTCACGGTCAATAGCAGGAGAAAAGGGGGTAGGGACTTTTTTTTGGGACTCCTCTTGGGTCAACATACAACAACTCTCAAAGTTGAAAATATCATTATATATTTCAAATCCTAGCCACATCTGGTGGTCGTGTTCCACAAGCTCCACTTGGCCAGTATATGACGCTTGTCCTCGCTCACAAACACTCACCATGTTACAAAACAATGGCTTCTTATGCTTATAAACTTTATTATGTGGGTGGATAAAGCCTAGCCCAAAGCGAGGGATAAGAAGCTTAGGCTCAATAGCTTCCATAATACCTTGGTGGTTTTTTCCCAAGCCCTTACCGGGGGTGGTATATCCAAACTTCTTCATTAGCTTTCCCATACTTAGTTGATTCTTCTTTCCTTTACTAATAGTGGCCAAACAGAATGCTGATTGATTCTCCTCAAAAGCTGCTACGACCAACACTGACTCTTCATCAACTTCAATAGTCACTACCTTCCCATGATGATAAATCTTTATCTTTTGGTGAAGCGTGTATGGGACGGCTTCGATTAAATGAATCAAGGGCCTACCCAAAAGGAGTAAGTTACTGGAATATCAAGGACAATAAATATAACTTGAGCCTCTACTTCCCCCATGATGACCTCAGCTTCAAAAGTTACGACCACTCCCCTTTTCGTATCATCATAAAGTCGGATAATAATGGTGGATAGTGCTAGCATATACTCATTAAGGCCTAGATGAGGGAGGACCTTAAGAGGGAAGAAATTAGGGGTGAATCCATCATCTATGATAACACAGGGGATTTCACGCCCGAAGATTTGGACCCAATTGAAAAGGGCCTTGTTATGCTTGTGAAATTCAATGGGAGAACAAACCTATCAAGGCTAATTACTCCTAACTTTTCTTTGGATAGAAACCCTTGGCCTATAGCTGAACACATCTCAACCACCGATGTGGTTAAAGTTGCATCCATCTCGAGTAGTTTTTGTACAAGGCATCTTCGATGGGCATCAGAGAGGGTGAGTAACTGCCAAATACTGAATTTAGCTTGAGTGTTCTTAAGTAGGTAGACTAAAGGGTCAACCTCAAGAGCTGCTTTTTAAATTGTATAGGGAGGGGAGGTTCGCTCCATGTCACTCCTCGGTTGCTTGGCCTTAGCTTGCTCATTTCCTTCATGTTGGTAAACCTGACCACTTCTTGTAACTCTTAATACTCCCTCTTCTAAAACACTAGCCTCTGTGGTAGTTTGGACAGCATAGCTTGGAATAGGATACAACATGGAGAAATCCTTGAATTCATAGCTATCAATATCAATGGGTTCTAGACTCACCTTGCTCACTACTTTTACCGCAACGGCCTTCTTCTTACCACACTTCAAAACATAACTATCAATATTAATCGGGGCAGGTTGATCATTCCCAACCTTATCAATAAATTCCTCCACACTTGGGATCTCAATCACAGGTTTTTCTTCAATAATCGGCCCTTAGGCTACAGAATTCACCCTCGGAATAGACTGCAGGATCATATCAAAGAAAAAGTTAGAGGGAAGGCCCGACCCCTCTACATTTACCCTTTGAGGCCTAACCTTGCTACTGTGCTCGAGTTTCTCAGTCCACTAAAAAATTTTTGATGCTCAACCTCTAGTATTCGAGAAGCATGCCATTAATTAGAAATATGGACTCTATTTTGAAACCCCTGCCCGGGTGGAGTACCACCTTAAGAGCCATCCATCTTTGGCAGTACAATTAAAAGATTCGCGATGCCTCTGTCAACAAGCTCGGAGCTCTTGTATATCGATTCTTGGCTTCTCATTATAGATAATCTAAATGCAAAACTCTCGGGATAGTGCCTCATAATTCTATGTCATACCACCAGGCAAAGTCATGTACCATTCCAAAGCCATTCTATCTAATGAGCATGGGAATTGCTAGTGCCGAATCAGAAAGGTCTTAAACTTTAAGGATGGCCTCAAATCGAATAATGTGGAAGGTAGGAGATCCCTTTCCTTTGTAAATTAGAATCTCGGCCAAACTGAAACTTGTCTCATGATACTTTGGTGGAGTTTAGCCAACTACAAAGCTTGCTTCATCTTCTAATGGTTCGAGGATATAATTAGGGGGTAAGCTAGACCCCACCATCATTACTTGTTTCACCTCTTCCTCTCTTACCCTTTTAATCTAGCAGAATACATACTCAGGGGTCATGCTTGAATTAACCATCCCTACCTGGTTGTTGAATTAGGGTAGGGGGTTAGACTTGGTACTTGGCTTCAAAGTCTGGCCCCGAATCTTTTGCTCTATAACCAGCTTCTGAATGATTCGTAGAAGGAGTTCAATATTGTTAATATGGTGATTGTGAGCCACATGATAAGAGAAAAAAATTCTTCCATTCACTCAGTGATGGAGGAGAAAAGGGTTTGAGATTATCAATCAACTTGAGCTCTTGAAGCTTAGAAAAAAATGTTGTTAAGTTTAGGACATAAGGAGAGATGCCATGGTAGGCTTGACCACTAAAACCCTAGCTGTTTGCATAACTTGGATTGCATTCTACTGGTTAAACTATTTAGGTTTCGCAGGAGTAGAAGCTGCAACAGGTGCCTCACTTGGTTTTCAATGCCAGGTTTTTTGTTGACTGGTCCTGATAGAATGCGCCAATCCATGAATCCTCTTAAACTTCTCAGCTTTCACATAGACCTCATTATAACTCGAGAACTCATCCACTCCAATTTGCATCTTGTAGAATGGCACCACCAAGCATCTTAACTATCATTTTAGAAAGGCTTAACCATTCTTTAAGTTAGACCTGCATAACCATCCACCTTCCATTGTAGGATTTGAAAGTTTCACTGGGCCTTTGCCTCACATCCTTGATATTCTGGATCATAGTCTTCATCTGGCTATTAAAGTAATACTACTCAATGAACACCTCAGATAAGTGCGACCAGTCACTTACTAATTCATCGAGTAAATTGTTAAAGCACTCATTGGCCGAAACCTACAAGGTGGTTATGAACATTTGGGTAAAAATCTCGTCACTTAACTTTCGATCTCTCATGACTTTTTGATAGTTCTTAATATGTGAACTAGGGTCACCCACTCCCTTATAATGAACTAGCTCGAACATTACAAAGTTATCTAGTACTAGTCTTTGTCCTGATGAGTAATAGCCAACTAAGGATAGGATTATAGAGGACTAGCCTGAGTGGCTAGGAATTGTTTCCACAAACCCACCTATTTGGGGGAGAGTTCATGAAGAACTAATCCCTCGACCCCTTGAGCAAATGGATTAGAGTTAGGAGCTTCAATAGTGGTAGGCCTATAAATAGGATGCTGGAGATGAGTATTGCCCCTAGGAGACACTAAGAATTGGGGCTGAAGGAAACCCTGAAATTGAATCCCCAAAGTAGTTAGGTTAGTGTAAGAAATATGAAACTGAGATGCCCCTTGAATGGGCAATAATAAGGGCTGAGATGAGAACCCTTGGGATGGTTGTGCATTGATGGTAAGGAAGAGTGACTGAGACCTTGTACCAAAGAAGACAAGTAAAGAATTCATGAAAGGGTTAACATTAACTGCCTATTAGTATATCTGGAGACCCCTTGCAAGAAAGAATTGTACGCAGCTTGCCCGAGCTCACTATACGTGAAAGTAGAGGGATTCATCACTGATCGACCTTAATGGCCCGAACCCAGAGCCTAAAGAAAGTTACCAAACTACCCCGAGTGGACTACCAGATTAAATTGATTTCCATGATTCAAGAGAGATTCGGGATTTATCTGAAGAGACAGAGTAGGCCCTTGGATAGAACTTGGGTGGGATCCATTAACTAGAGGGAGCTCAGATTCAGAATTCTAGGATAGAGTTTCTCTCTTTGGTGAGAAGTACCCTCATGGAAGCTTGAAGGGCTGTATGGAATTACAGACTAGTGAGCATCCTAGTCACCGCAGGATCAGAGTCTATCAAATTGTCGGGTGGAGGACCTCCCCCTTGATTGGGTTGGGTAGAGTTCGATGAATGTTCCATCTCAATCAGATTACTATGGTGTTGAATTGTAAGAAACTGACTACTTGATCAATGCTTGACACTGACCCCTCATTTGTAGATAAGAACTGATTATCTTCTTGAATAACTCTTAATCGAATGAGACGCTCCTTAGGATGCACCCACGATGAATGTCAAACAAGAGGAATTAGATTATGCATGTGTTGATGCTTATGAATTTATGAATCCTGGAAGATTTGTCGAACGCTCATGAAGCGGATGTAATGATTCTTCCTAACTTATTAGAGGTAGAGAAATCAACATGGTCTCCTAAAAGAATGAGTTAGAATGGAATAAATGAGATGAACTTGTTTACCTTGAAACAAGAGGATAAAAAATGGTAAGCCTTACCATAGTGACATCTTTATGTCATGATTGAATGAGAACTTTATTTTCGGGTAAGATAATGTGTTATACCCTTGTGATAAATGAATGAATGAATGCAGTAATGTTGATATTTATTTAGGTATCACCGATGTGGTAAAATGAATGAGTTGAGTACTAATCTCAAATTGGGAAGAGTGTCAAATGCCCATGAGGCATCGTAATTGCTGGGATATGACATATTGATGTGTTCCCTAAAGCAACTCAACCTCAAGCATCTTTATGTTTAACGAATACCATTGGGGTATATCATGGTGTCTTTTGGTTTGTTTGTTATGTCCTGGTGCTTCATGAGCACTCTGTAACCTTAAACTAATAAAAGAATGATTGTGTGCATAATTAGTGTCTGCCCAAAAGAATGTGGTTAGTATGATATACATGGTGTGAAATGATGATTTATTTGCATATGTAGTGGATGTAAAAGAGATAAACACATAGCACGTAGCATGCACGCAATATACAATTCTCCAACCATACGCCTCCCACGGAATAAGTTTTCGGCTTCTATCTAAGCTTGGGTCATCTTGACACCACGAGGGTGTCAAGGAGCGAACTTGCATGATGCACATAGAGATGTTATGGTATACTTAGGTGAAGTTACTACACTGATGCTATAAGAGTTTGGTCATAAAGGTTATTGATGAAGAAAGTTCTTGTTTCACTATGATACACACCAAGCCTCTCCCCAAATAGGTATGAACGAGGGAGGTACATGCGATATTGGTATAAGTGATACAAACTCTAAGTATCCTCGATCCCCATGCGGTCACAAGTGATACTTTCATGGCTTCACAATTAAAATAGGGCTCCCTAACCTTAAGGCCAATCCATCTAATGCATATGCTTTTGTTTGAAATGTTTAAAAGGTTGAAGAAACTCATTTAACAACTTTTCATTAATCATCAAAGTCTTTTAAACTTTTAAGTTTAAAAAAGAAAAATGATCCCTAATGGAGTCGCCACTTTGAGCAGACGATGTTTTGAGACCTGCGCGATCGCCGCAAGGCACCGGCCCGTGAGATGGGGCGTGGCTATTTTATGAAAATGAAATGACAAAGGAAAAGCTTTGAAAGACTTAAGGCCTAAACCTCTCACCTACGTTGTTACAGAGTCACCACCCAGATCAGCTGTTCTAGGAAATTCGGTACAACCTACATCCATTAAGCCTAAACCGCACTATAGTAAATAGATTTGGGTCCGGATAAGTTACCTACTTCATCGTTATTTAAGTTTTAATTACAAGCAAACAACCACCTTTGAGAAATTTCGATTTATTTTTAATCATTTTCGGTTTATATTGGAGTTAGTCATACACATGCAGAAAGTAATAAATAAAGCGATAAACAAATAAAAGAAAGCAATAAATAATGTAAATACGAGGTCTAACCTAAAGAGGGTAGGGTAAATAATAATACAAACCAAGGGGATAATATACAAATGGTCCTAAATACAAATGATCTATAAATACATTTTATTTAAAATTGCAATACCTGAAGGAAAATAAAACCCTAACATATATGTAACCTAAACTACCTACATCCACAATGGTTAGCACGAGATATATCTTAACATCATGGCATAGTTAGTTAACTAAACAAGACTCGATTAATCATTCAAATAGGTTAGATTAGGGTGAATTGCGTGCTATAAGTTTAAAAGTGGGGAATTCGTTCCCCGCGCGATTTTATTGGAAAAAGATTAATTTTAGACTCAATTTACCATTTTTTATTATTTAAGATTTAATCATGGCATAAATGTGGTCGGTTATCGAGGAAAAATGGATTTCTCATTATGTGGGGCCTAAAATTGTAATAAGGAGCACGAAAATAAACTAGGTTGAAAATACAAAAATGATAGAAAATAAAACACAAAATCACAACAAAGTAGCTCTAAAAGCTCAGAATCTTACCCCTCTGATATGAATCCGCGACTTTTGGAGCTAGAAACATTGAAAAGAGATGCTAAAGTCTTTTTTCTAGTCGATTTGGTTGGAAAAGGAAAAATAGATGGTTTTAGATGAGGGGAATTGGAAACTCAAGAGTTAGATTTTTTGTTTCTAACTTGAGCTCGAAAGGAGGAGGGAGTTCCAGAGAAAAAGCATCAGAAAATGAAAGTATAGAGTTTCCTAACTTTAACCCAAAAGGTCCTTATATTTCTCTCTCTAGAATTATCTCACACTAGACAACTTTCCCAAAAAGGTTAAGTTTTGTCTTGAAAATCCTAATTTTTTTGTTTTTATAGTGGTAGGTAAAAATTGTAATTATGTGAGGAAGGAGGGGTATTTTTTAGATAAAAAAATATAAAAGAAAGGGCAAAAAGGGTAAAAAAAAGATTGGGTAACAAGTTACTCGGGATTGGTCTAAACAGTCAAGACCGGCCCATTTGGGCGGATAAGGACTTGTCTAAACACGGCCAGTCTCGGTCTCCCTTATGGATCGGTCTCAGATCAGTCTAGGTCCACTTTAGGTAAACTAGTTTGGAATCGATACCGGCCCATCAGAGGGCTGGTGATTGATCCAGCCAAGACCAGTGACCGACCTGATCAAGCGAGCCGATCCCGGCTTTGGTACTGGTCCAAAAGTGGGTCGATCATGACCAGGTCATGACTAGTCTGAAATGTCAAGCTTGTCTAGACCGATTTGACCGGGTAGCAGCTAGGGGACATGATTTTTTCCGTGTTTTCTCTATTGTTTTTAAATTTTTGGTGATTTTTTATGGTTGTGGGTTGGTTTTGGACTCTTTAGGCTTTGTTTTAAATGATTTTGAATTTCAAAAGACCAATGATCTGCTCCAAACGCCTCATAACCTCAAACAGGATCACTAAAACAAAAGAGGCAAGTGGAAATATTTATCATCATAGCTTCGGGAGGGACCAAGAATCTCGTGCTCACAACCGTCTATCGGTAATAATAGTTTCAATGAAATATACATGCATAAACTCCTCTAATAAGCCAATCCTCTTGACATGTATTCTATATGCCCTTCTATTAGTTGAGTAATCTAGAAAGATACCTTCATCAGCCTTTGAATTAAACTTTCCTAACTGCTCCTTGGTGTTTAAAATGAAGCACATACAACCAAATGATCTGAGATGGCCAATCTTAGGCTTGCGCCCTCACCAAAGCTCATAGGGTGTCTTCTCAAGAATTGAGCGAATTGAAACCTGATTCAAGATAAAGCAGGTTGTATTAAGAGCTTCTCCCCAAAAGTACTTTGGTAGATTGTTATCACTCAGCATGGATCGAGCCATTTCAACTATGGTTCTGTTCTTCCTTTCTACAACCCCATTTTGTTGAGGAGTATAAGGAGTAGAAAAATTGTGGTTAATGCCATGCACCGAACATAATTCTTTGAAATGAGAGTTCTCGAATTCATATCCATGATCACCCCGGGCTCCACCAATGTCTATCTTGTATCTAAGGAGGATAATTTATGGCTTTGGCATACAAGGTTGTGCCATATAACTATGAATGTGGGTTTACCTAGTATCAACATTGAGAAAGATAGACTTTTCTCAACTTGCTAGATTGGTAAGAAAGTTAAAAAATCGTTTAGGTCTATAAACAACATAGTAACTAAGAGATCATTGGAGCTCCTTCACCTAGATCTATCTGGTCTTATTCAACCTATGAGCATGGACGTTAATTGAAAGTGATCATGGATGTGAATTCCAAAACTTTCATTTCAAAGAATTCTATTCATCGCATGGTATTGACCAGAACTTTTGTAGCTCCTTATATTCCTCAACAAAATGGGATTGTAGAAAGGAAGAATAGAACTATAGTTGAAATGGCTCAATCCATGCTGAGTGATAACAATCTAACAAAGTAATTTTGGGAGAAGCTATTAACATAGCTTGTTATATCTTGAAGCATGTTTTAATTAGCCCTATTCTTAAGAAAACACCCTATGAGCTTTGGTGAGGGCGCAAGCCTAAGATTGGTCATCTCAGATCTTTTGGTTATTGGTGTTTCATTCTAAATACCAAGTAGTAGCTAGCTAAGTTTGATCCAAAGGCTACTGAAGGAATCTTTCCTAGGTTACTTTACTAATAGCAGGGCATATAGAATATGTGTTAAAAGAACCAACTTATTAGTGGAGTATATGCGTGTAGATTTTGATGAAACTAACAATGTAGATAGATGACCATCTGATGAAGATGAAGGAGTAAACTAGCAAGGAAATCAACTCAGCATTCCACTCTCTATGCTTTCCAACTTAGAATAAGAGCCAGAAACTTAGGAAGTTAAAGCTGATGAAGATCTTTCAATCAACTTCAATGAAGCAAAAGATCAACCTCAGCCTTAACAACCTAGTGCGAAGACTCCCACTATATATCTAAAATCACCCACTCAAAAGCATCATAGATGATGTTCATAATCTAGTAATGATGCAAGGTCAGCTCAGCAAAATGATGAGCCATCCACCTTTCATCTCATTGATTAAGCCCAAGAAATTCAGAGATGTAGAAGGAGATGACTACTGGATAATCGCGATGCCAGAGGAATTGGATCAGTTTAAATGCAATAATGTCTAAGATCTAGTTCCTAAGCCCAAAATAAAATCAATCATCGACACCAAATGGGTTTTCAAAAACAAGCTTGATGAAGATGGTGTTGTTGTCAGAAACAAAGCCAGGCTTGTTGCTCAAGGCTACAACTAGTAAGAAGACATATATTATGATGAAACCTAAGCTCCTTTGGCTCATCTTGAAGTGATTAGGATCCTCTGTGTTTTTGAATCTCATACAAATTTCTAGCTATTTCAAATGGATGTTAAGAGTTCGTTCCTAAATGGCTTCATTTAAGAGGAAGTATATGTTCACCAGCCTCTAGGCTTTGAAGATCCAAAGAATCATGAGCATGTCTTAAACTGAAGAAGACTCTCTATGAATTGAAGTAAGCTCCTAGAGCTTGATATGAGAGGATAACCAATTTCCTACTTAGTAAAGGCATGAAAGAGGAAAAGTAGATACAACACTTTTATCAGGCGAAAGAAGGGAGATGTGTTGCTTATCCAAATCTATGTCGATGATATTATTTTTGAAGCAACAGATGAAAAGCCTTGTAAGGTGTTCAACAATAAAATGAAGAGCGAGTTTGAAATGTCAATGATGGGAGAACTCAACTTTTTCCTCGGACTCTAAATCAAGAAAAGTGAAGATGGAATCTTCATCAGTTAAGCTAAATATGCCAAAGAAGTCCTAAAGAAGTTTGATATAGAGCATTCAAAGCCAATGTCCACCCCCATGATCACTGATATAATCTTGTGTAAGGATAAAGCTAGTAAGTGTGTAGATAGAAAGTTCTACAGAGGTATCATTGGTTCTCTCATTTTCTTAATAGCGAGTAGGCTTGACATTCAATACTTTGTGTGCTATTGCACACATTATCAAGCTGACCCCAAAGAATCTCACTTAGCAACTGTTAAGAGAATTTTCCAGTACTTGCAAGGTTCAATTGATGTAGGTCTGTGGTATCCCAACAGCTCAGATTTCACTCCTACAAGATTCATAGATGTAGACTATGGAAGAGACAAGCTCAATAGGAAAAGCACCACAAGATGATATTATTTCCTTGGAGAATACCTTGTCAATGGTATAGAAAGAAGCAAGCTTTTGTTGCACTAAGTATAGATAAAGCTAAGTACATGGTAGTAGGAAGTTGCATAGAACAACTACTATGGATTAAGTAGTAACTGGAGAATTATGGTATAAAGTTAAAATATCTCGAAGTTATGTGTGTTAAAAAGAGCATAATTGACCTATCCAAGAATCCAGTTCAGCATGGCAGGTTGAAACATGTCAACATCAGACAACACTTCATAGGGGATCATGTGCTAAGGGGAGATGTCAAACTAGAGTATGATCCTTCAGAAGAATAGCGAGCTGACATTTTTACCAAACCATTAGCAAAGGAGAAATTCAATGTTCTTAGGCAACTAATTGGAATGGTAAACCCCATGAGAAGAAAAATATCAGAAAAGTGGCTAAGTGTTGAAAATCAAGTCTCAACTCAACCGAATGAGGTATCATGTATTTAACCCTGTTAACTTTTTAAAGTAACATTATAAGTTAAGTTTTGCGGTTAAAAATCAAAAGCTACTTTATTAAAAGGAGTCTTTGAATTAGAACCGTCTAAAATCAAAACTCACTATTTTACTAAATCGGTTCAATCCTTGTTCATCTCACCTGTTTATACTTGAATATGGTTTGGGAGAGTGCTACATATCATCTTGTATTTGAAAAGCCTATATAAAAGGTAGCTTGCTGGAGAGATAAAGTTACCTACAATTCGAATTCTCAAGCATTTTTGGAAAGAACCGTAACTTCTTTTCTCTCAAAGTCTCTCAATCTACAAATGGTGAACACCAAGAAAACCCTCATTCTTCAAGGTATTTCTAAGAAGAACATGTTGGTGCATAAAGATGGCACAATTAAGAAAGTTGTTTTACCCCATGGAACCATCTTCACTGAGATTGACTAGCCTGAAGATCAATAGTTTGGACTAGTGTTTAAGGTGAATTATGATGGTATGCTGAAGAACAAGACCATGCACTGGGTCATTAGGCAGGAAAACCTCAATCAATTTCTTTAGATGGATGATCCATCCATTAAGGAGTTAATCAGGAAATTCTATGCGAATCTCTACTCCATTCAAGGTTTTAATGATATTTTGATGGTGGAGATCAACAATGTCTCCTACTTTATCTGTTCCAAGTTGATTAGTAGCCTTCTTAATATGCCATTGAAGGGAACCAATCTAAGAAGAAATGGAGATGAGGAGCTAATGGCTTTGTCGGAAGATTGGGAGCTTTCGACGGATTATAGATATGGGGAAATTGCTGCTTCCTGAATGAGTTTGGAGGCAAGGGCATGCCATGAATTTTTTGTCAAGTTGGTGCTACCAAAGACCAAATCCCTCAACAGCTACACTTACTTTGAGAGGTGCATAATCTATAATATGGTAAAAGGGAAACAATTCAATTGGCCAGTGATCATTCTTCATCACTTGACCAAAGTTAATACCATCTACCTCTATGGATATTTGATTACTACCCTCATGAAGGCTACAAGGATGGATATCTCAAGCATCATTGATGGACCGGGAGAAATTGTGGTCTTGCTAAAGAATACCTTAGACTGCAACCACTTTAGCAAGTTGAAGAACAAGCAATTCCACACCAGATATACAAAGGTTTAAGATGTTAAATTGAAAAAGGAAAGAGTGGAACCAATAGTGTACCCTGCAAATGTGCTCAAGGAGGATGAAGATGCATTTATAGTGGATTATGAGGGCTCAAGTGAGGAAATTGTAGATGATATTCCTCTATCAGCTTAGTTGGAGCAAGTTTCAACATCTTTCTCTCCCACATCTCCTAAAGCCAAAGCTAGGGCTTAGAGGGTGAGACCTAGCCTAGCAAAAATAAGGGCAGGAGATGCACCTGCCCAAACTCAAGCCAAAGGAAGAAATAAGCTAAAGCTAAAAACTCAAGCTCAAAGGGAAGTTGATCAGGTGAGACAAAAAGAAGTAGAAGAAGCTTTCATTGCCACCAAGTCTTCTCCACCACCTCCTCCACCTCTTGAAGTTGTGGAGAAAATTCAGAAAATGTCTGCTAAGGAGTTGAGTGAGGGCTTGCACGAGAAAAAGTGTACGTTTGAAGAGGTTAGGAGGTAGCCGTCTAAAAAAGCTCTAAGAAAGCTAAAGAGGACTCTGAAACTATTAGTCTTAGAGTGGCCAAGGAGGTGGAAACTATGATTTCCAAAGCAAAGGGCGTTCAAAGGAAAAAGACTGCCAAACCTTGCTCATGGTGTAATATTTGAATCCTTAGAAGCGAGGAGGATGATGATGATATGGAGGTCATGAACAAGAAGAATCTACTCTTCCTGGGGGAAACATCCAAAGCCACCTTCAAAGTTTGCAAATTAAGACACTTCTATCTCATAATGAGTTACCTGAGGCTAACCCATCCTTGTGTCAAACAGCCAACCAATAGGTACATGATAAGTGTATAGTTACACTTATTATCATGACATTTTCAATCATAAAATGATATAGTTTTGTTTCATTTTATACTTCATATAAAAGATTTCACATGATATGTAGTTGTTTTTCATGTAAATGCAGAAACTAGGTGAATCTTTGGAGTAAAATGATTAAAGATGGAATTATATGTAAAAAAGTGAAAAAGGTGAAAAAAGATGCTTGGAACACAAGGATTTAGCTTAGGATCAAAGTTGTTAAAGATCGGTAAAGTTGCAAAGAAGAAACATGAGGAAAAAGACATGTTATGATCGTGACTTGTTACTCTTCATAAGCAGAAAGTTACAAATCATTATTCATGATCACGACATGTGATTCTCAGTCATGACTTATGATGGTTATTGGTTATCTCTTTTCAATTACCAACCGGTAGATAATAACGATCAACTGCCATCAACAACCATCAACTACCAACAGAAAAGACATCTTTTAGAAGTCAACCAATCATAAAAAGGTTCCTTTCCATTATGGATGAGGATGAACCTTTGCATCTAATCATAATGAAGTGATGCAACCCTCGCCAATGGACACGACTCGTCATTTGGATAGATGTTATCCTTCACACTCTATAAATAGGGTTCAAGACCAGTCAATTTCATAGAGTGTGAGCAAGAATAGAGTAAGGGAAATGAATAGTAGTATGCATGTATAGATAGAGAGTGAAAATATCTAGATTTCACTACGTTCAAGGTCTTAGTGAGAAAAATGTCTAAGTGATTCGATTCTTATTTCGATCACTATATTTCTACACAAATTTGAGCATTTGTTATATGAGTGTAATTGCAAAGCACTTATCAATAAAAGTTTTCATTCTTCAACATTCTTTTATTCAATATTCACAAAGAATAGAATCCTAGCGGAGGTTCTGTACAAGTCAAGACTAAATTCAAAGTAGACGTAGGAATTGTGGGAATTAACGACTCCCATTAAAGAGTGATTATGGTTTGATCAAGTTTAGCTTTCACTTACATACCTTACAACTTTACATTGTTTTCTACTTATACTTTCTATTTCAAAATTTATGGTATATCTATGTGTCATAACAAGTATTTCGTCTTGAGTCATTTATATTAATCAAGTTATATGCTTTTGAGTTAACTTTAAGAGTGATTTCGGGGATAACAAGATTGTGTATAATCATTACATCTATGATTATAATGTTGTTTAGTGAGCCAACATTTTTGGAATGGTAACTTGCTAAATATGGCTATGTGAGAGTGACCCGTACTAAACATAGTATTATAGTTAACCAGGTTCTTATAAGTGTCATAATTTGTTTACCCTAGATTTTAAAAAGTCATCTCATGTGTTGCTCTATGGTGAATTATTGAATATTAGGGCATCTAGAACCATATTTGTTGAAGTTATTTAATGTATGAAATATTCTTGATGATTTTGCATGCCTTTCTCTACTAAACTTGTTCTTAGGAAACATCTATATATTTTACATTTTCTCTAGTCTATTCATACATCTATCTATTTATCCATCTATCATCTCAAATTATCTTAATTCTTTTATTCTGTAACTCTAGTTGGTCTTTAGAACCGAATTCCTTCCCTGTGGGATCGATATCTTTTAAAACTACATCAAAACTGTATACTTGCAGTGATCACCATTTTTCTATTTTGATAAGTGGTATTGATAACACCTGTTCATATTTTGATCTTTTATCTTATCGGTAGACAAGTGGGGAACAAGGATTTTGGCACCATTACAGAATTTAAGCCTATCAGAATGAGTATAGTCAAAATCTTGTGATCAGTACAACAAAATTCTTCACCTAATTCTTCTATAAATCCTTTACAAACTCCCTCTGTAAATCCAGAAAAACCTTCTTCTATAAATTCCCAAATACCAACTTCTTCTATAAACTCCCCTTTTAAAAATTCTTCTCATGTAAATTCTCTTAGAAAGTCACCTATTCATATCTCTTTCTCACCAAATAATTCCCAAAAAAGACCACCCATTCTTCACCACCTTTAAATACTCAAACCTCAATCATTTGTAAAATATAAACCATCTTCTACTCCTTCTTCTCAAACTGTACAAACCACTTCTATACCAAACCTTTCTTCAAACCATCCTCTACCCCTCTAATCCCTCAGATTAGAGAAGTTCTTAAAGTTGAGAACTCTTCTCTGAAAGGAAAAGCAAGTGAGGAAGTTTTGAGGCAAATTTTATAGCTGAGGAAGTAACTTGCTCCAGTAGTAAGCCAATCCAAGAGGACTTAGTTGATTCAACCATTTTAGCTCAAATTAGGGAGTTGATCTAGAAGAAATTCCCATCTCTCCAAACTAATGCTAAATTGGATGGTGTAGTAAGCTAAGTGCTACTTGCATAGGAATTGACAAACTTGTCAGTAAAGAAGAAGGTAAAGCTTATGGAGTTTGATGAACATTCAAGCATCCCCTCTAAATCCATATAGTTTGAAGAATTCGAGAAAATTCAAGGGAGATTGTACACTATAAGGAATCATCATGCAAAGGAAAGCGCAAAAAGCCTTGTGGATAAGATGGGTTTGATCTTAACCGGGCTAATTGACTCTATAGCTCAGCTCAATGTGACTGTCTATTCTATAATAACTTCTACTATCATTGTAAACATAGTGGCAGGAAAGTGAAATGTGTTTGTTAATCAAGACAGTAATTGAACATGCAAACTTGCAAGATAGAATTTCAAAACATAAAATTAACCCTAAAGGATCTTCTAAGCATGCCATTATTGATATAACCTAAGGTGAAACGTTCCATAGATACTCATACATTTATAAAAACTTAACTAAAAGAAACCTAACATCTATTTTAAATGCATTAACAACTAATGCGTGCCTTCCCTTGGTGCAACCCTCCCTTAGAGTAATTTATCAGCACTCCGTTAGCACTAGCCTCTATGATTAATTCACATGGATCTTCAAAGACCAAAACCTCCTGTTGAGGAAGAACTTGTTACCTTGTGTGTTATGGGCTTTGCGAGATATATAACAAGCCCATAGCAGCCCGGGTTTGCAAGATTTCTCACAAGCCTGCTCCACGAGCCTCCGCAAGTGCTAGCAGCGCTTGCAAGGCCTTCTTGCTGGCTTTTCCACAAGCATTTCCAAGCAGCCTTTGCAAGCTCATGAGCACTTCTAGCGCTCATGCAGGCTTACCTTGTGGACTTTTACAAGATTCACTTGTGGCACACTATTTAGTTTTTCCCCTTTCTTTCCAACATTTTGGTTTGACCAAAATTCATCCAATAGAGTTTAAACCTTTACCCTTTTATTCTCGATATAGACCTAATCTATAAGTTCTTTACTTAGTTCGGTAAAGGTCCAAAGTGTGTGACCTCATAGGATCTTGAAGTATAGAGCCACTATAGGTTAAACTAAACTTAGCTTTCCATTCAAGAACCTTTAGGCTAGGTGTTCTAGACTGATATGGAACCTGATAGCTCTAGATGATCAAATGGGCTTTCTAGAAAAGGCATATGATCCCCTAATACTTGGAACCTCACATGCTTTTCACTTAATCCGGTTCTACAATAGTAACCATTAAATACACTCCTTGCATCAAGTTAAGTACCATCTAGTGTATTGAGCTTGAATTAAGTTTTAGCTCATGTAATAGTTGTAGCTATCCTGGAATTAGACTTGTTCATGAAAACCCACTTGCTATAATGTGTTAAGATTGACTAGAAACCCATTCTATCAATCTTATACTCTTATTAGAGGTTTATGAGTGTGTCTCTTCAATAAGAGGCCTTAAGGTACAACTCCCATTATATCACTATATCAAGAGCGATGGATCCCATGTTGACTACTCAGCTTACCAACTAGTGATCATCATTATACATGTAATCACCTGTATCATCCTAAACACCAGAGTATGAATAAGTATGACCCAAAGTATAGCAACTCGTAATTAAGGTAACTAGTATCTCAAGTTTGAGGATACTTGCACTGCTACTGCAATAAGACTTGACACCAACACATGGATATAGTTATTTCTAAGTGTCTATCTTATAACGGTCTCTAATGTATTACCCGAATACATTCATGTGTTAACACAAGGTACCACCTTCAATTCGTGAGATCACTTTCTTGGATCTAATCTAAGGAGTAAGCCTACACGTGCTAGTATGTCTGCTTCATTGATGTCCAGTCTCATTGAAACTATGACTAGAGATACTTAGACTATTCATAGTAACAGGTGTGTACAGTTCTCACACCACATAGCTCCCACTAAGTCCTTAGACTTTCACGCTATGAATTAGTCATGGAATTTGTCTTATCAATGCATATATATATATATATATATATATATATATATATATATATATATATAATAACACATAAATATATATTATACCAGTGAGATATATAATTTAAATAAACATTGATAAATAACATAGATGCTTTTATTATTGATAACAATAATCTAAAAATTATTTGTACATTATAAATAATAAAGATATATCACCCTAATTTCCTCTAAGACATATGCCACTTACACTAGAGCCAATTGCCCATGTGCTTCATACCATACTCGTTAATATGCTGGTTATGCTTCACATGCGTCAATGGCTACGTTAGCCCATTTGCTAGATTCTAGTCCATAGGGATGTATTCTAAGATTATATCTTTTCTAGGTACTATCTCTTGAATGAGATGGTATTTTCTAAGTACAAGTTTGTTTCTCTGACGAGACCATGGTTCCTTTGCCTAAGTAATAGCGCCATTGTTATCGCAATAGACCGCTATTGGATTTACAATGCAAGACACCACACCGAGATCACTTATAAATCCCTTTAACCAGAATGCTTGCTTAGCTAGTTCAGAAGTAGTTATATACTCAGATTCAGTGGTTGAAATGGTAGTAGTATCATGTTTGAAACTTTTTGAAACAACTACCCCTCCATTTAACATAAATACATAACCTGACTAAGACTTGTAATCATCCTTTTTAGACTAAAACTCACCTCAATGTATCCCCTCACATAGAGATCACCTTCTCCATAAACCAAAAACATATCCTTAGTTCTACGTAAGTACTTGAGGATAGTTTTAATGGTCATCCAGTGCTTCTCACCTAGATCAAATTGAAATCTTCTCATGATGCTCAACGCATGTGAGATGTCAGGCCGAGTGTATGCCATAGTATACATGATGGATCCTATTTCTGAAGCATAGGAAATTCTATTCATGCATGGTCTCTCCTCTTGTGTTCTTGGACACTCAGATTTAGAAAGGTTAATCCCATGAGAAATTGGGAGATAACCCTTTTTTAACTGCTCATGGTTAAATCTAGTCAAAACCTTGTCTATGTATATACTTTGAGAAAGACCTAGAAACCTTCTGCATCTATCACAGTAGATCTTTATACCTAGTATAAAAGCTTCTTCTCCAAGGTTTTTCATGGAGAACTTCTTTGACAACTATGACTTTACACTTTGAAGAAAAGGAACATCGTTTCCTATTAGTAATTTATCATTGACATATCATACTAGGAAAACGATCACACTCCCACTAGCCTTCTCTTATACATAGGGCTCATTAGTGTTTGACACAAAACCAATTTCTCATATTGTCTCATCAAAGCTATTGTTCCAACTCCTTGATGCTTGCTTAAGTCCATAAATGGACTTTGCAACTTGCATATCATCGAGCAATCCTGGGAACCATCTGTTAAAACTCTTAATTGTAATGAGCAGTGATGGCAAGGACTATTCTGATAGACTTTAACATAGCCACTGGTGGAAAGGTTTCATTATTGTCAATACCTTCTTTTTTACTATAACCTTTTACAACTAGCCTTGCTATATAGGTAATCACATTAACATCCACGTAAGTTTTCTCATTGAAAACCAACTTTCATTCTATGGGCTTAATCCCACTTGGAGCTTCAACTAAGTTCCACACATTATTTTTAACATGGAATCCATCTCTAACTTCATGGCTATAAACCATTTATCAGACTTTGAACCTTACATTGCCTCCTTGTAAGTCTTGGGCTCATCATCTTCCATGAGGAAGATATGCTTATAATTAGTGATGAAATAACCGTATCGCTTGGGAGCAATTGGAGCCCGACCTGACCTACGTAATTTTGTTGTTATAATAGGTTGTTCTATGCTTACACTTTCTTATGTAATAGGTGTAAGAACAATTAGTTGATCTGTCTGATCCTCTTGAGTGCCTAGCTCAAGATTGCTCCCACTGGCTTTTGCAAGTATATGCTCCTTCTCAAGGATTGAGCATTTCTAGAAAAAAGTACCCTTACATTCCTTGGGATCATAAAAGGTATAAACCATAGTCTCCTTAGGGTAACCTATAGATAGACACGTGTCAAACTTAATACCCAGCTTATCTGAACTTATCCTCTTTACTTAAGCAGGACATCACCAAACTCTCAGGTGAGAAAGAGCTGGTTTCTTACCATATCACATTTCGTATGGTGTTTGATCATAGCCACATTTAGTACTGGACAACAATATTACTATGCTTAGTACGAGTCGCTCTCACATAGCCACAATTAGCAAGTTACCATTCCAAAAATGCAGGCTCATTAAACAGCATTAAAATCACATATCCAGTGATTATACACAATCTCGTTAACCCCGAAACTACTCTTAAAGTTAACTCAAAGGCATATAACTTAATTAATATGAAAGACTCAACACGAAATACGCATTATGATACATAGACATATCATAAACTTCGAAATAGAAAGTATAAGTAGAAATCAAAGCAAAGTTGTAAGGTATGCAAGTGAAAGATAAAGTTTATCAAACTATATCCACTCTTTAATGGGAGTCATCAATTCCCGCATTTCCTTCTTCTGCTTTGAATTCGATCTCAACCCGTACAGAACCTCCGCTAGGATGCTATTCTTTGTGAATATCGAATAAATGAATGTTGAAGAATGAAAACTTTTATTGATAAGTGATTTGCAAGTACACTTATACAATAATCACTCGAATATGTAGAGAAATCTAGTGATCGAAACAAGGATTCGGATTACTTAAACATTTTCTCGCTAACACTCATGAATGTAGCGAAAACTAAATAATTTGACTCTCTATCTACGTACACACTATATCTCTCACTTTTTCTAATTCCAATTACATTGAAATTTGTGAGGTTTGGAGCCCTATTTATAGAATTCGAAGGGTTGGGTCTATCCAAACAAAGAGTTGTGTCCATTGGCGAAAGATTGCATCACTTCATTATGATTGGTTGAGAAGCTTTAATCTTATCCACAAAGGATAGGTGTCTATTCATGATTGGTTGCCTTTTGACAAGTGTCTTTTCATTGGTAGTTGATGGTGGTTGATCATTCTTATTTGGCGGTTGGTAGTTAAGAAGATTTGACCAAAAAACCATCCAAGTCACGACCGTGAATCTTTCTTTGACAATTTTCTGCTTCTAAAGTGTATCAAGTCACGACCACGAATTGTTGTCATGATCGTGAATTGTGTTTTTCTTCATAATTCTTCTTGTAACTTCACCGATCTTTGACAGCTTCGATCTTAAGCCAAATCTTTAAGTTCTATGCATCTTTTCGCACCTTTTTCACTCTTTTTACATAGAATACCACTTTAGATTATTTTACTCCCAAGATTTACCTAGCACCTACATTTGCACAAAAAACAACTACATACCACGTGAAATCTTTTATATGAAGTATAAAAATGACTTAAATTATAGTATTTAGTGTGTAAAATTATATTGATAATAATTGTAATTATACACTTATCAGTCGCCACCTGGATTAGCTCTTTCAAGGAATTAAAGTCCTGTGAAGCTTATCGTCT
>CATIWQ010138211.1:0-13837 GCA_949673415.1 Euphorbia schlechtendalii | reverse complement strand
AGTATGAAAGAATATTACTGATTAAGCCTTACTTTCTTCTTCTCGATGAGCTTTACAGCGCCTCTTAAGAGCAACCATGGCGTGTTTGAACTCTTTAGCAGCTAAATTCTTCCTCTGCTTCGGCAACACAGCCTCTGCACTCTGAATTAGGAGATGAGCCTCTGAAACAGCACTCTGAGTCTGCTTTCTGGATTGGAAAATAAGGGACTTGTAATGAAACCGAATCGGTTTTTCATAAATTAAGGTTCCAGTTGGGAGATCAAAACCATCGGATTTTGAATTGATTTGATTAATCGTAAGTTGTGATAGCAACTTCAAAATAGAAAAGAAATGAATCGATAGGCGACTTACAGAGGAAGGAGAAGGAAGGTGGCAAGGGTGTCTTGGAAGAGGAGAGATTGAAGCGTTCATAGGTATTCCGGACGGTTGTTACAAAACAACCGTCCGGAATACTCAATTTAGTATTGAATACACCTAAGTATTCCGGACGGTTGTTACAAAACAACCGTCCGGAATACTCAATTTAGTATTGCGGAAGGTTGTTATGTAACAACCGTTCGCAATACACCTAAGTATTCTGGACAGTTGTTACGTAACAACTGTCTGGAATACTCAATTTAGTATTGCGGACGGTTGTTACGTAACAACCGTCCGCAATAACCCCAACACCTATTTCGTTCACACTTTCACCAACGGTTTCTTCTACAAGCCTCGCAAATAGTGTGACCCTATAAGCCCTTTTTGCATTAGTGGTCCCCCGCTACTATTCACGAGACGATGTTATCTTACTAATACGCCTTCATATCACGTTCTTTCATCAAAAGGATTATGATAAGGTTTGGCAGGGTTCTCCATGGAGCTATAATAATAAGTTGCTCATTCTCAATCAAAGGGAGCCGCGGGAAAACCTTGATGTGGTGACCTTGACAAAAGTTCTATTTTAGATTCAAGCCTTCGGGGTTCCCATTGGATGTATCAAGTTTGTGAGGCAATCGGTCGATTTGCTATAGATTTTATTGAAGTAGATGAAAATAATTTTAAGGTCACAAAACCTTTATACCTACGTGTTAGATTATTGGTTGATACGTCCATACCTATCAAATGAAGAATGTGTTTGTGTATCAATGAAAGGGTGTTTGTTTCTGTTCAATTCCAACATGAAAGGCTGTCATCCATGTGTTTAATATGCGGTATGTTTCAACAAACGGAATCCCAATGCCCACTGACTTATGCTGCGATAACCCAACCACCAAGGAGAATGTATGATCAATCAATTCATACTATTCTATGCAAGGATATGATCACCAAGGAGGACCGTTGTTTGCGTGGTGAGAATGGGTGCAACTATATTTCTATAGGATCAGTGTTGAAAATAAAATGGGTGGTGGAGGCATGACTTGTTTTGTTTGAAGAAGGAAGTAAAACTGAGACCAGAATGGAGGAAGATGGAGATGAGGGAGTGGTGGAGATGACTGATCCGAAGAGGAAGAGGGGGATGGACATCGATATCAATGTTGCATCTGATAGTGTTACTAATGATTCACAAGCAGGATCCATGGTGAGAGCTCGCTCATTACAATGAAATTAATGAGTTGGAATTATCACGGTTTGGACATGGATGGGATGATGGACAAGCTAGAAGACTTAGCTCTTCTTACATGCTTGATTTAGTTTTTTAATAGACATAAAGGTAGGAAGAGCAGTAGTAGAGAGAGCACAACGTCGCATTCGTTTCGATGGTATTTTTTATGTTTCTCATTTTAATAACGACGGTGGTATAGCTTTTTTGGGGAAGGAGAAGGATAAAGTACAGTTGAATAAATATAGCAGAAATTTCATTGATCTTGTGGTTGAGGATGAAGTGGCTCCATGGCGATTGATTGGCTTTTACAGTTTTCCTGAAAACACCAATCGAAAAAGAAACAAATCTTGGTAATGTTTGCGAAGCTTGGTTGGCTTGAATAATATCCCATGGTTCGTGATAGAAGACTTTAACGACATGCTCACTATGAACAAGAAGAAAGGTGGTTGATCGAGAAATGTTGGTTGGCTGTTGGGATCTCAGGAAGCTTTGAATGATTGTAGATTAGAAGATCTAGGCATGTGGGGTTATCAATTCACTTGGGAGAGAGGGCGCGACTGTGACAAAGGGATAGTAGAAAGGCTCCAATAAGCTGTTTGCACTATGGAGTGGTGTAAACTTTTTAGTGATACGTGGGTTTAGAATATTGCAATGTCAGAATCGGACCACTCAGATATCTTATTACATTGCAATAAGATGGAAATCCTTCAAAAACCACCATTACACTTTGAAAATAGCTGGATTGGCCTACCTGGGTGCAATGACCTTGTCTCGGCTTGCTGGGCTTTTGTCTCATCAGGGTCAGTTCTGGAAAAATTGGCCAAGTGCGCACTAGAACTAGAGAAGTGGGACTGGCTACAGCATGGAAATTTTAGAAGAAGATTCCGAGCTTGTCGTGATGATTTGGATCAGTTGAGATGTTTATTTGGTCGTTATATTGTGGCAGAATTTGTGGTAAAGAAACAGGAATTAAGGGACATCAAGAAGCAGCAAAAAGATTACTAGCGGCAGCGATCAAAAGTTACTTGGCTAAAGGACGTGATCAAAATTCTCACAACTTCCATCATTTTGCTTTGGCCAGGAAACGTAAAAATTCCTTTGCACAACTTCAAAATGTCATCGGTGATTGGGTAAGGTGGGGAAATAGGCTTGAAGAATTAATTCAGACTTTCTATAAAAATTTGTTCCAGACCCAAGGCATTAATTATGAACATATTTTGTCCCTTATTCAATCGCAGGTCTCTTTGGTGATGGCTTCCAAGCTGGATCAGCCATTTGCAGTTGAGGATGTTAAAACTGCCCTGTTGAATATGCAACTTGATAAAGCACCTGGACCCGATGGTTTTAACCTGACTTTTTGTCAACAGTATTGGGAGATCATACGCACTGAGTTATCTTCATTTTATTTGGAATGTTTGAATAATAAAGTTGCTCCCGAGGGCCTAAATGACACAAATATTATACTGATTCCTAAGAAAAAAGTTCCTAATGTGGTCTCTAATCTTAGACCCATTTCTTTATCTAATGTCCTTTTCAAGATTATTTTAAAAATGCTAGCTAATAGAATTCAGTCTTCTATGAATTTTATTATTTTAGAGGCTCACAGTGCTTTTATTCTTGTGCGGTTAATAACAGATAATATTCTGATTAGTTTTGAGCTAGGGCATTATTTTAATAGAAAAAGCTTGGGTCAGTCGAACATGTGTTCTTTGAAAATAGATATGTCAAAAGCCTATGATAGAGTCGAATGGAACTTTATTCATGCTATGCTCCTGAAACTGCATTTTTCCTCCTACTTGATCGATTTGATTGTGTTATCTGCCAAAAGGGTAACTTACACCATTACCCAAAGGAATGAATTGTTTCAAAAATTTACCCCTCAACGGGGTCTTCGCCAAGGAGATCCTATCTCCCCTTACCTATTTATTATTTGTGCTGAAGGATTATCCACGTTGATCCAGGACCGTATTGCTAGAGGTTCTCTACATGGATGTAAGATAACCCCCTCGGCTCCTATTATTTCACACCTTCTTTTTGCAGATGATAGCTTATTCTTCTTCATAGCTATGGTAGAGGAGGCGCGAAATTTGTTGAATGTATTTTGCTTGTATGCAATGGCCTCAGGACAACAGATCAACTACAATAAATCCTCCCTTGTTTTTAGCCAAAATGTTACCTTGGAAGATAGGTTGCTCATCACAAATTGTCTTCATGTCGGGGAATTTGAAGGACATGACCTTTACCTAGGTTTACCATCTCTCATTGTTAGATCTAAGAAGAGTGCTTTTGCTTATATCATTGAGAATGCTAGCAAGAAGATACAAGGGTGGAAGAGGAAACAATTATCTCAAGGGGGGAAGGAGGTGTTACTAAAGGCAATTGCTTAAGCTTTTCCGAACTACGCTATGCAAGTGTTCATGATACAGTCATATATGGCTATAAATCTGGAGAAACATTTTTCTAAATTTTGGTGGGGTTCATCAATTCATTGGATGATATGGGAGAGACTTTGCTTACCAAGGGAAAAAGGTGGCCTCAATTTCTGAAATATCTGTGAATTCAATAAAGCTTTATTAGTGAAGTAAGCTGGAGAATTCTCTGACAACCTCAGTTACGTGTTAGCCAAGTTTTCAAGCATAGATACTTCCCAACTTGCTTGATCTTTGCAGCCCCTTCTAAATATAATGCTAGTATAACATGGCGAGGTATTAGTTCCACATTACTGATTGTGAAACACTAGATGGCATGGAGAGTGGGTGAAGGAACAAAAATTAACATATGGCTTGACAACTGGTTACCGTCGGTAGCAGTCCGTACATTTCAATCTGAGGTTGTTCTGGGATTTGATAATGCGTCGGTAAATTACTTAATCAACCCGAACACAAGAACATGGGATGATAATATCCTTCGATTCCTGTTTAATAACGATGACCAGGCCCTTGTTTGGTGCATTCAACTGCCGTGGCAGCCACAACCCGATAAGATGTATTGGCGACTAGAGAAATCATGATTATTTTCGGTCAAATCGTGTTATTATGCATTGCTTTAATAGCCCACATTGAGCAATTTATCCTCTAACTTCGTTTCTCCCACTTGGTGCTCTATTGGAACTTTCAAGTTCCACCCTGAGTCCAACTTTTCCTTTGGAAAGTTGCTACAAATTCCCTCCCCACTTAAACTCTACTTCGACAGAGGTACGTAGATGTGAATCTATTATACCCTCTTTGTGGTGATGCTTTAGAGAACAGTTTCCATTTGCTTACTAGTTGTGCATTCTTATATACATTTTGGGATGAGTTGTTTGGGGAAGTATGGCCTAGCAATATCTCCATGATGAATGATTGGTGGTCTTAGCTTTACGGTAGGGATAAATCTTTAGTGAATCAAGTCTCTTGAGTCCTATGAGCAATTTGGGCTCGTATGGAACAACAAATTCAGAGCTGCTTCTCAAGTCCTATGGCATGGACTTGGTTTTCTCGAGGAATAGACCTCTACTAACAGGACCGTGAACAAGCCAGCCACTACCGAAGACATGCAGTCTTGGTGTCATCCTCCTCAGGGGTGGTATAAGCATAATATAGATGCTAGTGTCTTTAATTCGGGCAACAATATCGGACATGGATGTGTGATCCGGGATGCATTAAGGACCTTCATTACGGCAAGAGCTACCCTTCTTGAAGGAGGTTGCGATCCAATACTAGTAGAGGTTATGAGTTGTAGAGAGGCATTGAGCTGGCTTAAAGAAAACCATTTTGATAACATTATTCTGGAGCTAGATGCAATCAACATAGTCAATGCTTTGAATAACCACATCTGCTATGACTCACTCGTAGGCTTAATTTTTTTTCGGATTGTATTCATTTTATTCGAACTTTTGTTCTATTAGTATTGTTTATGCTAGTAGGTCTGTGAATCATGTTGCGCATTTGTTAGCTAGAGCAGTTAGTTCTTTGACAAGTAGGGGACGTGGTTTCATTCCTGTCCATCTTTGATTAGAGCTGTAATTGTTTCTGATTAATGATATCCACCTACTCTTCATGCAAAAAAAAATAATCAAATTAAAGAAAAGTGCTGAGCACATTCAGGTTGATGTTTCAAATAATTGAAATATATTATTGTGTCCCACATCATTCATTTTATTTAAGATGAAACGAATTTTTAAAAATTATTTTGGTTAACCTGATGTTTTATTATTTTTAATATATGTATTTTTGAAAGGGGATTTGAACCGATAACTCTTCACTTCCTTAGTTTCATTAATTAATTGAACAATAATAACTATTAAACTTCGATCTACTAACCACCACTCTTGTAGAACTCAAGAAGTGTGGAGTTGAGTTGAAACAGTACAATTAATAAAATTAACAAAGATAATTTATAATTGTTAAACAAAAATCCAAATAAATAAAAATTTAAGGTAAACTTTAAAACATGACTCATTTTTCACCCATTTCTATTTCTACACGAAGATTGAATTCATTTTACAAGTAAAAAATTGATTACTAGTGTTTGATTGTGAGGTATTTCACAGTTACATTTTGCTATATCAAAATTTATGTAGTTGTTTGGCTCAGTTGTTGTTGTTGCGACTGCTGTTAACTATGCGAAATAATTAAAAGTGGTAGTAACCAAACTTTAAGAACTGTTATTTACTATCGAAAAATATGAAAATAATTGTTCGAGAAGTTCCCCAAACACTCACATACATAGACATATGGTTATAGTTATTTCTAACAATTTAGAGATAAAATATCATAAAAAAAACAACAATATACATCTCTCATTACGAAAACCGTAACAGTTAAACTGGACCAACTATGTCATATTTTATTGAGTTTAGCAAGTAAAAAAACAAAATGAAATGTGGTAAATATCATAAAAATACATTTCCATAAAAAAGAAAAAAGAGATATACATTTCACTTCCCGCCGTTGGTAGGCCACTTGTGAATGCCGGCTACTGAAACTCTGCTTCTTCTCCTATTTCTCCATTTCTCTTTCCTCTTCTTCATCTTCCTTTACTCAGTCATGGTATCGATTTCCATCTCTTTGTTTGAATTTTTTTTTCTTTTATAAATTCTTTACTCGATTGATTCAGTTTATTGATTATCTGATGTGATCGCGGTTGAGTTTTGAGCAGGTTGGATGCAAACTGTACATAAAGAAGAAGAAGAGCGAAGATTGGTTAAATTCTCTGCTGAACTGCAAATTCTTCGATTCATGTGTTATTCATCAACAGCTGAGAAAGAACGAGAAGAATGTATTCTGTTTGGATTGTAATCTCGAGTTCTGTAGACATTGCGTTAAGTCTCACTTTCTTCACACTCAAATTCAGATCTGCAAATATGTTTATCAGGATGTTGTTCGTCTTCTGGATATTCAAAAACATCTCGATTGCTCTAAAATACAGGTTTCTCCCGGTTTCATTGAAATCTGTGTATATATCATTCACAAATTGATTGATTAGAATCGCTTAATTTAATCCATTTCGATATCTGATCTAATCACAGACATACAAAATCAATGGAGAAAAGGCCGTGCACTTAAATCCACGGCCTCAATCGAAGGATTCAAAGCCATCGACGAAAGCGAAATTCGGTGCTTCCTGTGAATCATGTAGAAGATATCTACAAGATTTGCCGAATCGATTTTGTTCTATCGCATGCAAGGTTCGAACAGTTAATTAATTAATCAAATCTCAGTCTCAATCTCAATTTAATTGGATAATCAATGAATATTTTCAAATTGTGTTTGTTCAGGTGTCAGCTGAATCAGTGAAGCCTAGAGAAGAGCAGAAAGTGATTAATTTCTCAATTGAAGAGTACCAATGGGAAGAAGAAGAATACAATGAAGAGAGACAGTCAAGTGAAAACGACTCTTCAATATCATTGACTGATTTGTCGGAGGAAACTCAAGGGTGGAGAAGAATGAAGAAGATGAGTTCAGCATTGAAGCCAAGGAAACAATTGCATAAAAGGAAAGGCATCCCTAGAAGGTCTCCTCTCTGTTAATCCCAAATTAAGAATTTATTAATTTAAATTATATACATATTGATATTGATATTCAATTTTTGGGTTTATATGTTCTAAAAAACAGCTAAAAATAATCTTTCAATTAGTTGATTCATCCCCATATGTGTATAAGAATGCATTTCTATACTTTTGTATCTACCTTAAAAAGCATCTCATTAAATTGGGAAGTTCCTTTTATTTATTGATTTGTATGTGGCAACTGTTCAGTTCACATATATGGGTGTGAGTCAATTAATTGATGGGGATTTGGTGTTATTTAATTCGATAATATAATGTGTAATCAATCTGTTAGGGGATTTAAATAGATTGAGAGAGTCTTTGGTCTCAATCTATGTCAGAGAATGGTGGTGTCAAATAGGGGTAATTTCTTTGGTAGTTGTCAAATTGGGACCCTCTTTTCCCTTATGTTATGGCCAATATGTTTGTTAATGCTGAATGTGGCAGGCAAAAAGAGCCGCCAATTTGTTATATTTTTTGGGCATAATATATAAGATTTTCTAGGAATCAAATGGGAATAAGCTATGTAATTAAATTCAATGCACATTCCAATTTTCACATGGATGATTCACTTCTCCTAGGTACAGCATGTCTTGAAATTTACTCGAATAGTCTACTATTATTCTTAGGTTTCACTTGTTTATTTTTATGTTAACTATTTGATTATGTGAATTTAACAAAATTTTGTCAAATGCACTGGCAACTTCAAATTTCTCTTACTTAAGATGAGTAAGTAATTATATTTCAAATTCTTAAATTAAAATCCATAAAATTCTAACATTGGTTAGAGCAAATCCCAATAAAATATGTAGGATTTTGGATAACAAAATCAATAAAATTTAATTTAATTCCACATTTTTAGCAATGTTATATCAATCAATGGGATTCATTTAGAAGTGATTTTGCACGTAGAATTAGTTTTCAAATGAATTCCATATTTGAAAATATCCTTTCCAAGTGAAACCTAAGACAATCTTCAGAAAGTTAAAAAAAAAAAAAACAGTAGACTATTTAAGTCAAGAAGGGCAATTTATGTTTTATTTAAGTCAAGTAAACAAGCTATGGCATGCTAAGAGGCTAAAGATGTTTGTTTATTTTTTGCAGTTTCTATCATGATCTTTTTTGGTAGGCCAGTGAGATTAGTAGTTGTCATTACTTGAATCGAGTGCATCTTTTTGTTCTTTCCTTTAAAATTCCATTTCATGAAAATAATCGAAGATAGTGAAATAAATTTTTACTATACTAAAAATAATAGTGATTATTTATGGGTAGTTTAACCGAGACGAAAATGAAACGTTTAATCCTGGCAATTGCCATCTATATTTGGCTTGGTAAGGAGTGAGGACCTTATTTTAGGCAGTGTCAAGTAGGAGTGATTAGCCAGCATTACAAATTTGACAATTCAAACGTTACTATAAGCTAACAAATTAGGTGTAGTTAGTCTCAAAAAAGGTGAACCCGCTTGTGAACACAAGAAACTTTTTTATGATAGTATGGGCTACTATATGCAGTTTTCTTGATTAAGATTGCAGTTAATGCATTTTGAAACATTATATACACTTTTTCCTATTAGAGACGGCCATGGGGTTGGCCACCGGTGCGCCTTGGCCATAGTTTCGAGAGCTAAAAATTTTTAAATTTGTTTTATGCTTTTAATGTGTGAAATTCAATTTTTATAGTAGTTTTGAATAAATGCTCTAATTCCTTTTTTAGCAGACAATAAATAATATATTAGCATATATTGAATTATAATTTTATTTACTCTTTATTTGGTTTTAGTTATATTTTTCTCATTAATAATGAATATAATTCATTATAATTCCAATTTGTTAATATAATCATGTTAATGGTCACTACAAAAACGTACTGGCACACCAAGTTCATATGGGCATGAAGGCAAAATGATTTTTCAAATGATTTTTTTTTTGTCATATATGCTTATAAAATTTAGGTTTTATAAATCTTTAATTTTGCAAACCTATAAAAGAAAATATTTTTTTGTTTTACATGAAATGTAGAAATTTTTTTCCTATTTATGATTTTTTAAGTTGACTTTGTCAACCCTTATAACTACTTTATCTTTTTTATTTAATTTGAATTTTGCAACTTCAAATGTCTATATCTCACATACTGTAGATTTAGAATCGACGCTTTGAAATATTTTGTTCATCTTAATTTAATCTTTAAGATGACATACAGTTTGATTTTTTTTAAAAATGATGTTTCATAATCTTATACAGTGCATAATTGTGATAAAATTAAGATGAACAAAATATTTCAAAAGCGTCGATTAAAAAATCAACAGTTTGTGAAATATGGATGTTTGAAGTTACGAAATTCAAATTAAACAGGAGAGAGAAGATAGTTACAAGAGAAAAAAAAAATAAAAGTAATAAAAGAATCTAATAAAATGACAAAATGAATATTGTTTAATCATTGTTATAAAAACAATAAAATCTAACTTTTTTGATATATATAGTTTAATTGCCCTTTTTCAAACCATGCTATATAGTATAACTTGTTCTTCTGTTTGATCTAAATCAAATGCATATCAATCTTTTTTGTTATTTAGCTATACAATTTATCATCTTTTTTATTCTTTAAATATTAACTACGGGAAATTCTGTTAATGATATTGATACATATGTATAATTTCCTTCAAATAAGAACAAAAAATAAGGGAATGCAAATCATATCAAATGAATAATGTTAATATACCAGTGTATGAAAACACTACACTTCTACGTATATTTTCTTGAAAATGATAAACAATTCGAGATGAGCTTGAGCTCGCACGGTATAACCTGACCAGCCAAATAGGTTTCTTTTTTCATGGTGGATTTTAGCTTAGAGTTTATAAGCATTTTTTAACTTATAAGGACCTGAAAATAAAAGGTTGAAATTTTTTAAAATGCAGTTGATAAGAAGTTTACAAGGGGTTAAAATAATTGATAAAGTATAAATTATACAAAAATATTTGATGACTATAAATAGGACACGTGGTTTATTTATACAAAGATAACTTCAAATTCTATAATTTGAAGTTACTACAATGTTTATTCTCCAACTCTTTATTTCAAATTTCCATTTCAAAATAAAATATTATTATTTAATTCATTCCTACCTAACTTCAAATAATGAACAACCAATCAAATTGAAAGAAAAGACAATAAAAACTAAAAAATAAACAACTTCAAAATTTGCAGAGAGATTTGAAGCAAGGTTGAAGATTCAAATTCCACTCCAACCTAAATTTTGAAGTGGGGTTGGAGATGCCCTAAGGATTAAGGAAGAATAGTTTCCGGAATCTAATTCAAGTGAGGGTAATATAGAATATTACTTTATCGAAACTCAACTTCTTCAAATGAATTTATTTTTAAGTTATAAAAACCTTCTCATTATTTTGTCCTTAAAAACTCAAAATTAAGCTATGAAAAGCCATCTTACAAGCCAAAACCAACTTAAAAACTGATTTGGTTTGACAAACTTACAAGTGATGATAAACATCCGAAAATCAAAACCTTTCAATTTTACGTACATCATCAAATTCTTTATATAAATAAACTGCTTCCATTTTGCACATTTATCCTAAATATTTTAAATGACTCCCGGAGACCAAATCATTTTCCTGAAACAACAACTTATTGTTGTTACCTTTTGCCGACTTGTTAATCCTGTTGCTACACAAACGACAGAGAAACAAAGCAGGAGTCGTCTCATTATCTCGGATGCCATTGCACCTTGTATGTTTCCACACGTGGCAAACATCACACGCCACCACTATTTTCCCTTCATCATCTTTACCCCTACTTTTACATTCAACAATCCAATCATTTCCTCCACCTTCATACCTCATTTTTGTATCCAATTTCAGCCCTTTCCCTCTTACCCAAACCTCCATATCATTTTCGCAGCTCCTCCTCATCTCCCACTCTAAGTAATTCCCCGATTTGTATATCCTCTACTACAAATTGTTCCATTAAGCAATACGTGTCACTTAATGCACATTGTAACATTAGTTTTGGCTCGCTAGTAATTGCACTTTGTGGAATTACCAATGGCTTGCTTGGGGGCAATGGCCGAGTCAGTTCGTTTACCAACTCGGTCTGACTCATTAAGTTATACTCAGGGAAGAATCGTCGGTATTCGTGTTGAGCTTGTTTTTCTTTACAAAATGCTTGTTGTCTAAGATTACTCTGACAGCCATGATACTCAGGGGTAACCTAGTAGAACTTTCTTGTACAATAGAAGTAAATCCTTATAACTTCGTGTGGTTGGTGGAATGAAATGGAATAGACAATGCATGCAAAAACATCAAATATGATACATGATTCCGATGTTGAAGGAAATCGCATAGGAATCACTGATAGCTATTCCTTTTTTAAACGAAGGAATAACAATTCCGTGATTCCTATTGTAAGTAGGAAGAGCTGCTCCATTCGACATCAGAGTGATGTATCATATTTAAAGTTTTTGCATTCATTTTCTATTCCATTTCATTCCGCCAACCAAGCGAGCCCTAAGTTGGTTAGAGAGTTGGAATATCAGCATCTAATTCCGTATTTTCAAATGCATCTTCAAGTGAGAATTCTAATAATTTGCTCTGTCTTGTTTGCACGTAGTATAATTCGGTTCCCCAAAGTAACATTATTGATGTGGTTAAGAACAAAATCGGTCAAACAAGGGTCACCAGCGTGTTCCCTGATAGCGTTTCTTAGTTTTTCTCGCATCATATTATCTCCATGTGATTCGAAAATTTGAAAAACCGCTTTTACTATATGTTCCCGTTGGTGTGCCCTAATTCATAGGCATTGGTTCTTAATAATTTATGATAACTTGTATTACATTTGTTGTGTCATATTAATAAAGGCAATGAACCTACTACATTTATATCTTATGCTATAACATGAATAGGGTATCCGTTGATTATAAATCATAAAACTGTCCCAAGTCTGTTCGTTCATGGGAATGATTAGAACTAAAGATTTGTATGTTAGATGATCTATAGTAATGTATTTACTATGTCGCTTGTTAAGCAGATCATGAACATGGGCACATGTAGTGGACATGGGCTGGACCGATCCATGCTAAGTAGGTCTTGATTATCCTTAGACTTAATTGCAACATACTATTAACCTAGAATTGGGTAATCTGTGGTATACACCTAACGGGTCCTTAATTATTGGATTGCAAGTATGGGTATGCTCAGTTTATTTCATGAACATGTTATTAGTAGTGTTGTAGTTTAAGGATTGCTATTTCAGTTTGAGAAATTGAAAGACATCACGCTGGCGCTGATGAACCATAATAGAGGGTGATAATTATCGTGCCTTGTTCATTAGTTAGATGTCGAGAGCAAAGGATTTTGCAAGATAACTACTGGGTTCAGTATCTAGATTAGACAGTTGTACTCTATCCCAATTGGGGGCTGTAATGGCTTGCTAGAATCCGCTTACAGTCAATAGGTAAAGCCCATTGCCAACATAAGGATAGACCCAAAGGATCGTGCGCTTAGAATCACTGATTCGGGATTTATTGTATATATAATGTTACAAGACGCGATGAAAAATTGATTATTAATCAATTGACATGCCAAGTCATTGTAATTGAATAATCATTGTAACTCTAATAAATTAACTTAATTAATGGTATAATATAATATTATTTATATTATTCATTAAAGTTAAATTAAGTTGATTAAATGTATTTACATATGATATTTGTTTAATTAACAATTGAATTTTTAATTAACAATTAAATAAATTTATATGTGGAATAATTTAATTGAATAAATTTATTCAATGAAGTTTGCATACTGAAATAATTGGTTAACTACTTTAGTTAATTAAATTAATTTGTAGTATGATATTCAATTTGATTAAATTGTATTGTTTTAATTTTATTAATGGGTTAAATTGTGAATTATAAATAATGTCAATTAGAATTTATTTAAGGAATTAAACTTGGTGGTTTAATTATTAAATTAAGTTTCTATTGGGTCAAATTTATAATTATATTAAACCTAATTGTAATTACTAATTATAATTAGAATTAAATAAATAAAACATATAAAAAGAAGCAAAACCTAATTCTAATGCAATTGAACGTGTACAGCATATATAATGCTGCTATTCACGTTTTCATCTTGGTAATATTTGGGTGGCTGCCAAATATTCGGGTATGTAAAGAATTGAGGTTCTTGGAGTTTTCTTTAGCTTTTTCTTCAT
>CATIWQ010138203.1:0-23381 GCA_949673415.1 Euphorbia schlechtendalii | reverse complement strand
AGAAATAAGCAACTTATCCCGGACCCGAATCTCTGTGTCTTGGTGGGCCGTCCCCCGGACGTTAAGCCTCACAGGACTCTAATTCCTGGAAAGAGCTAATCCAGGTGGCGACTCCACACTAAGAGACGGCAGATTCGGGTTCGAACCGATCTTAAAACGTTTTCGTCTTTTTTCTCTTTTTAACCTTTTTTCCGGGTTCCAGACCCGGTACCTTTTATTCCTCTATTTTCAAAACACCCCGGTGGACCGCGCCTATGAACCCCGCGCGCTCTCGACCCACCGCTCCGTGTCGCCCGCTCATAGAATGGTCATTTTTTATTAACCATCAGCAATGCTCTTATAAATAAATTTAGTTTCAGAATCAGTCAGTGCTACTGCGATTAAAAATCTCTAAGGCGAAATCGTTCCCACTGCTAAGCTATTCTCTGACAACATAATCGCTCCACCGCCGGCGTCGCATCTCTGTTGTCGACTTTCTTTCCTCTTTCTTCTTTTCTAGGTATCCAACTTGTTGTTTGTTCGAGCTTTCAACCCTAAATTGTATTTTTTTCTAGTTTCTCTGAACACAAAAGCCCACTTTATGCTTAATTTCTCAGAGGTAGCTAAGTCTCTTTCTCTCTCCAGCTTGATTTAGGACCACTGTCAGCCGGTAAAGCTTTCTTCCATCCCGATTCCGTTGTTTTAGCTACGGAAAAATCAGGTATAACGCTCAATCGTTTAGACGTTATTTTGGAGATGGAGTTATGCTCAATTAATTTTTGAAGGATTTGCATGTGTAAAAAATTTGGGTTATTGTAGATTTGTAAAGTCTACTGTTTCTACCATCATATATTTTAGAAGCCTTTTCCTAAGTTTTCCTTAATTGTTTGTTAAAAGATGAAGCTTCTTTAGTCATTTATTCAATCATCTTAGCCACGAATTTTAAGAATTTATACCATATTGTTTCCATATTATATTTACTAATTTGGATGAAAACTTTACTTGTATACCATATTTGTTGGATATTGTGAGAGTAGTTTAATTAAATTATCCTTTTTGAGATAGATTATATAAAGAGAAAATGGACCGGAGTTGGATGCATGTGAAACGGGCTTCCGTTAAGTACTTGCAAGGTGTCAACGAGTTCATTGTTGTTGCCCTTAAATACAAGTCAAAAACTGGGCTTGGAATATATTCGTTGTCCTTGTTACGATTGTAATAACACAAGAATTCCAGAAAGCATAGCTGTATTGAAAGATCACTTAATTCGTTGGGGATTTACGAAAGAGTACATAAGGTGGACATGGCAAGGTGGGCTTGTTTTTCGTATATTTTTTCAGTAGATTTATAACCATGGATTGGTACATCCATAAATTTGGAGTTGTAAATCCCACTTTGGTATCTCAATCGATGTGGGAGGGCAGTGGCAAAGAAGAATCCATGAAATACCTTGGAACAACGCTATCGAAGTGCGCCAATTTATTGAAGCGGTTCATTCTCTTACCATACAATGAAAGGTAAAAAATTCCTTTTCAATATCAACATTGACACTAAGCTATACCACAAAATTGTAATGATTTTCCATGTAACAATTGTACAGGGATCATTAGATTCTTATGATCATTTGTATACCTAGGCGAGAAGTATACATAAATGATCCCCTTTCGCGCTCCAAACCGGCAAATAATCTTGTCAGTAAGCCTTTTTCGGATCAGTTACGTATTTTACATTTTCCTCAAATTATTTTTACACATTTTTTTGCTCTAAATTCTCACAAGTAATGATTTATTAACTTGTTCATGTAGAGCATTGATCGCGTGCTTAATAAGTCCAGAAGGTAAGATGAAAATGAGTGCAAGATCAACACCTTTCAATTATATACATAGATCGTAAGATTATTTTATCCCTTTTCATCACATCTTTAAACATCATATATGTTACTTTGTTTAAAAAATTAATATGATTTTGTAGTGTGCAAAGCAATCAGGCTCTGTTGAGTGCGGTTACTATGTGACGCGATTTATCTACGATATACTTCAAAATCAAGGTGATTTCGAATCTTTGACGAAGGTAATAACTTAAATATATTTTATTTGAAATTTAAATTTATTGTCGTATTAAGTGACATTAATTTGACGTTAGTACATTTAAGAAATTACATTATGTGATCTTTACTTATCACATTTGTTATTTGCAGTCTTATGCAAGGAGATGATGTTTCACGTAGTCCGAGATAAATGAAGTTTTAGACATTTTCGCTTCTTATATGTTGACTCATCTATTGAATAGCTAGTTTGTTTTAATTTTGAAGAGTTAGGCTTAGAACTAAATGTATCAAAGTATATTTAATTGTGATCTATTAGAATTTGTTGTTTCATTTTTATGTTGTGGTTTGTGAAATGTATTTTGAGAAATGTAATAGATCACCGGAGTTTTGAGAAATATATTTGTACATTTTATGTTTTTTTACAGTTCAGTGGCAGAAATGTAAACAACTGAAAATTATTAAAAAAAAATTAAAACTCAATTGCGGACGGTTCATTTAATTGAACCGTCCACAATAATAAAACATAAAATCCGCAAAACATCTATTGCGGACGGTTCTTACATAATAACCGTCCATAATACAATTATTGCGAACGATTCTTACATAAGAACCGTCCGCAATACAACTATTGCAGACGGTTCTTATGTGAGAACCGTCCGCAATAGATCTATTGCGGACGGTTCTCATATAAGAACCGTCCGTAATAGATTTATTGCATATGCCAAGATTTACTTTTGCGGACGGTTCTATTATTAGAATCGTCCGCATTACTCTATTGCGGATGGTTCAAAACCATCCGTAATGGCTCCAGACCAATCACGTTGAGGCCTATGCGGACGGTTCATAACCATTCGCAATAGCCCAAAAGAACCGTCCCTAAAAGCCCTTTCTGCACTAGTGCAGCATACGGAGGAATAAATTATTTCAATTCAAACCTTGTAATTTGATACAAAATTCTTCCAATATTTTCTAGAGAAAATTAAAAAGTATCATTTATCTAAAGTTTTATGTTATGATGATTTATTTGAAATGCAAAGAAGTGTTATTCTCTTGCTATTAGGACTGGTATAGAGCCTAAAATTATATAATTGCAGCTCAATCGAAGTAGCGACAATAAGTCATTAATGTTGTGTTAAAAGCCTTAGATGACAATAAAATCGGGGAAGTCATTTGTTTGCCAAAGAACAAGGTACCAATTGGTTGTCGATGGGGTTTTAAAGCCAAAAGAAAGTTTGATAGTACTATAGAAAGATATAATGCAAGATTAGTAAGCAAAAGACTATACTCAACAAAATGAAATAGATTATTATGAAACTTTTGCACCAGTAGCAAAGATAATCACAATTAGAGTTTTATTGACCTTAACAGCTAAAAACAAATGGCATCTTGAATAGTTAGACATTAATAATGTTTTCCTTCATGATTTCATAGAAAATGCAGCTTGCAGGTTGAAAAAGCCATTGTATGTACTTAAGCAGGCCAACATGCAATGGAACTCCACATTGACAGCTTCATTAATTCAAAACAAATCTATAGCAGATCATTCTGTCTTATAAAAGGAAAAGATGACACCTTTATTGCACTAAAAATGTATGTGAATGATGTGATACTAGCAAGCAACAACACGGAGGTTATAAAGGATGTGAAATAGTACCTTCATAAATGTTTCGGAATCAAAAACTTGGGGAAATTCAAGTACATTCAAAGGATTGGAAGTAGCAAGAACAAATGAAGGAATCCACATATACCAAAGGAAATATACACTAGATCTTTTGGCAGAACATGGGTTTATAACAGCAAATCAGCTTCAACACCGGTAGCAATAGACAAACAAGATTTAACAAAGACACCAAGACTGCATGACAATGGTTAATACAGAAAACTCATTGAAAAATTATTCTATCTGACCAATACAAAACCACATATTTCATTTGTTATTCATTAATCGTCACAGTGGCTTGAAACTCCACATCAAGCACATCTTCAAGCAACACGTCGGATTTTAAGATACCTTAAGGGAAAATCAACTCAAGGAGTCTTTTATTCAGCAACAAAGGATTGTCAAATAAAGGATTAAAGGATTGTCAAATAAAGGATTAACTGACTCTGATTGGGGGAACTACTATGAAACTAGGAATTCAATTACAGACTTTTGTGTGTTCATTAGAGATTCACTAATCTTATGGAAATCAAGAATAGCAAAACACAGCTTCAAGAAGTTTTTCGGAGGCAAAATATCGAGCTATGGCAACAACAATTGTTGAAATACAGCGGTTAATATATTTGTTAAGAGATTTCAACATTGGAAAAGCAAAACTAGCTTTATTGTTTTGTGATAATTCTTCTGCAATACATGTAGCAAATAGCATAGTTTTCATGAGCGTACAAAACATCTTTACATAGATTGTCATTTCATCATAAGCAAGATTCAAGAATGCATAATACATTAAATGTCAGTATCTTCAAAAAAACAGTTAGCTGATGTTTTTACAAAGGAAATGCACACTCCAGATTTTCAGAGACAAATTGACATACTCAAGTTGATTAATATTCAGTAATTATCAGCTTGCAGGGGGATGTTGAACCATACTCAATATAAAGAATGTATTAATATAATTAGTATTGTAATATAGTTGGTAGACATTAAGGATGTTTCAGTCTTTTCCTATTAGCAAGTTCGTTACAAGTTGTATAAAGAATTTCAGCTACCAATTGATTGAGTCACTCTCTCTTTAGGCTTCAATACACAGTTTTCATCTTTGATTCAACTCTCTCTCTCTCTCACTATGATTTCCTGTTAATTCATATTCTTCAGACCAATTATGTGATTAATTTCATTTATAAAAACAAGTTTGTTGATTTGAATCAATTCGGATTATTTGGTGCTCAGTCAATTCATCGTCTCTTTCTATAAATGTATTTAAAAAATCTCCATCGATTTAAGTTTCGAACTATATACAATGAGCACATCATCCTATTTGTTATTGAGTAGTAGCATAAGTAAATTATACGATTGTAGACATAGAGTATATTGGGTAAAGCAGATAGGCAGAGCAAATAACATGCATATAGTTGACATAGCCCAAATATGAAATATTTTAGGTTCATAGATGTGTATGAAAAATCCATTTTCCATGTCAAAGTAACCAATCTTTTGTATAACTTTAAAAAAAAAAACCCGCCTAGTTGTGACACTAGGTGTCTAGGTCTAAATGATGGCAAGAATGAAAAACGGATATTTTTGGGAATTTGATATCACAAGTCCAATATATCAGTGGATGGGCCAAATTGAACATGAGAAAGAAGGGCAACTCTTAAGTGGTCCAACAAGGGCCCAAAACTCCGAGCCCATGAACTTGAAGTACTTGACAGCTGCTCATGTGCATAGGGCTATAATCCCTATTTCATGGCTATAAATAGCTAGCTATGCGTCTTCTTCATCATCAAATTAGGGTTTCTGAGCAGCCTTAATCCCCAAATTCTCTATCGAAACTCATGGCGTTCCTTTCACCTTACATGATTTATTGTTCTAGTGATCTATTGTATACTTATCTTCTACGCGCAGCCCTTAAGATCGCCTTCCAAATGTCAATGGAAGCGTTTTGAGTCATAGCTGCGCCACATTAAACAATTCTCAGGGGTATCTTTAGGGTTTTCCTATTGATTTCCCCTATATCATCCCCGCTGTAGTTCTTCAAGAGGTATTCGTTTAATCCATGGTGCCTGTGTTTTCCTGCTATTTGTTCCCTTTGATAGTCTGTTTTTCTCTATCTCTGGCTGTTTCAATTATTGGGAGTCAGGTCCATTGATTATCCATGTATGACTCACTCTACGGTGGGGAAACACTCGCACCATTTGTTATTTTCAAAATTGAGTTTTGCGGATTGAATTGGCAAGAGTGATGATTCAATTAGATGTGTGAATCAGAGTTAAATCTGTTTATGAACTCAAATTTTTGAGGCATAATATTTGTCTGACTTGCTTATTTCTATTTCTCAACTTCAATGTGAAATTTTGATTTTATAGAACTGTAATTATGTAGTCGGTGATGATAAATTGAAGGCTTGTTTCTCAAAACATTCGCAGTGGCCGCCTAAGGGCTTTCGCCTTCGCCAGGCTTGAGAGCCTATGCTGCTTTATCCTTCCTTGGATGTCTGAGACTCTAATTATGCTTTTTTAATGTATTTATTTTGATATTTTAGAAATCAATCACTTGAGTAATTTTTAATGAAATTTGCTGTTAATGATGATAAATTCAAGGCTTGTTTCTCAAAACATTCGCAGTGGCCGACTAAGAGCTTTCGCCTTCGCCAGGCTTGAGAGCTTATGCTGCTTTATCCTTCCTTGGATGTCTGAAACATTGCTTTCTTTTTTCACATGATTTTGCTGTTTTTATCCTGATTGTTTGTTCAATTTGTACTGAACTGAATGAATTGCGAATTAAATTTTCAGAATTGGCGCTAGGTGCTCTGGAATTAATATTAATTCTCAGAATGAAGATTTGCATCTCTGACTGGAGTGGCATTGGTTGTTAATTTCACTTTGTGTTAAAATTTTACAATACGATTTGAATTCCAAATATACTTGATGCAATGTGCTCGAAATATCTTGAACTCGTACATCTAAGATTATTAAAACATTGTCTGAACATGTATGATCTAATTGATGTATCTAAAAGACTAATGGAATCTGTTACAATTTAACCAGCACCAGTACATTTTGTAATCAATGAAATGTTTCAACGTGTCCATTGTGAAATTCAATCTATGCAATTAGAGAAAGACCAAGCCAATCAAAGTTTGATGAATTATTTGAACAATTGAAATGAAAAGATTACAAATGGCAAGGTGTATGTAAAGGATGTAGAAAAACTATAAATCTCAAACTCAACTTGTCCTTTTAACTGTCCTCCCATAGAAAACCCATACCATTTTAAAGATGGTCTAGATCTTTGGCACTGGCCATTGCCATCGGCTTTTTGTGAGAGTTGATTTGTACTGTCCTGTCAAATATGAAGAGGTGTATCTGAACGTAGTTTGAAAAAATTGATGCAGAAATCGTCGAAAGATGACCGTGACCCCTCTGTATGGAAAATCCGTACAAAATGATGGGTAAGATCACACAATAAAATATTAAAAATACAAGTTTGTCATTGTAAACTCACACACGTTAGTGAGTTTAATGGTAAGCTCGTGCATTATGTTAATTATAGCATTCCAGTCCTATGTACTTTAGAATAAGCGTTATAATTATAGTTTACTTTTATCCTCTTACATAAACTAATGTAGCCATACAAACAATCTTAAAAGACATTTAGAAAGGGAGGGGAGCGAGTATCTCCAGCTCAGTTTTATAAAAAATACTACTCTCTCTATGTTTTAGAGGGATTACATCATTTCTTTTTTATTATCATTTTGTATTTTCAATATGTTTTTTCTTCTAAGTTTTCCATTCTTACCCCTATTAATTTGTTCAACTTCTAAGATTAGCATATTCTAATCTCAAATAACAGGAGAAGATTATAGGTCAAATTGTTTTTATTGAGCATATTAATAAAGTCTTGAAAAATGAATAGGACATTTATGAAAGGGTAAATTAGTAAATCATCTTATTCGGTTAGTTGTTATATTAAAATTATGAATTAGTTAGAATGATAATATTTAATAGACGGAGGGAGTAGTAATTATAATTTTCATCAACTTTTTAAATACAAAATTCGGGATTAATCCCATAGAGATACTAAATTCCTTGTCTTGATGTCGAATGCATCATTAAACCCCTCAACTTGGTATTAAAAGGCGGATGTTACCTTGAACTTATGAAAGGTCCAGATACCCCTCTCACAACTTGATAAAAACGAACACTTGACCCCCTAAATCCGACTTCACCGGTCACGCATTGGAGAGTGTAATACACTTGCTCCACGTGGCACCACATTTTAAAATTTGAAAATTAAAACCAATGAAATTGTTACTTGTGGCTTACCATTAAAAAGCTAAAAAATAAAACTAAATCCATCTATCTACAACATAAACATTAACCCAAGTTGTGCTTTAAAATAATCTTCTCACCGTCAACTTCCCGGTGACTGGCGGAATCAGGTTGAATCAAGGCCAGGTTAGTCTTTCAAACAATCAGAGTTCTGGGTTTCTCCTGCCAGCTATTGGATATTTTTCAGAGTTAAAAATTGCTTCTTGATGATAACAAGTTCACCGATCTAATCTCACCTCAAATTGGGAAATTACAGTAACTTTCAAATATGGATTTCAAACACAACCAGTTTTCGAGCTCCTTGGTGTAGGAGATAAGCCAATGTCAGTTGTTAACATTTGTTGATCTCAGTAGAAATGATCTTTTAGACGCTATTCTACCTGAAATTACAGATATGGGGATTTGAATTTACCTCAATTTGTTAAGAAACCATCTTGTGGGTACTATTTCCTCATCTTCTTGGTATTTCAATTTCATGGAGCTCCTCCAGTTTAAACCGTCATACTGCACCGTCGGAGATAGCTTCCTAACAGGTGCATTAAATTTTAAAATGAAATGCTTTTCTGGTTTAGAGAGGGACAATGATTACACAAGGATAGAGAAGAATAAAAAGATGGTGTTTGGTTGGATTGTTGCACAGAATTATTCTGCCGGTATTGATTTCGCACAGAAGAATAATAGAAAGTGAAGGGAAGGGAAAAAAGAAATGGCCCATTTCAAATTAGTTTGTAATTAGCTCTGTAATTGATGCATTTGTATCATAGGTTTTTTATCTTCAATAAACCACAAAATACATTAAAATATATTTGTAACATTTTGATGTTATCCAACACATCAAATTTATTTCAAGCTCAATCATCAGATATAATAATTTGCTTAGCACAATATATGATAAATATCAACAAAAATAAGAAAAACATGTCAAATATATTTGAGTGATAACATAACTTCTTTAATAAAGATGAATTGGATATAATTTTTTCAAGTACTTATTTTCCTTTTACCCAAACTTTTTTGAACTCTTACATTTAAACAAAATTAAAAAATTGAATTGATTTTCTTAAGACAAATTTAGATCTGTACGCACCTTTTTACTGATGAATATAGTTTTTATATTAAATAAGAGGTAATAACAACTCTAATCAAAGATGAACAATCATGAAGTAAAGTCTCCTTACATATCGAAGAATCAATTACTTTAACTAACAATCGTGTAACTAAAGAATCAATTACTTTAATTAAATTGTAAGGAAGTCTAGCTAATTAGATTTAATTGTAATTTTATCATATATTAGTAATTTTGTCTTATTATATTTTTTATTTAAACTTTCAAGAGAATTACCATTCTAATTTGTTTGGATTTCTTAACTTAAAACGACCATGTCTCTCAAATCGTAAATTTTTTCGAAACGATTATTTAGAACATTTTGTTCGTTTCATTTTTATCTTTAAAACAAAATCTAACTCGATATACTTTGGAAAAAAAATTGAAAGTTAAAATTTGTATAATTCATATTATACGAGTTTGTATTTTGATATAATTTTCATTGCATCAAATTTCTTTACACCTGATTTATTCTAGGTGATATAGTACGTATTATACGAGTTTGCGAATTAGTATGATGTTCATTATACCAAATTTTTGGTATAAAGAAATTTGGTATAATGAACATTATACCAAAATGCGATCTAGTATAATATGAATTATATCAATTTTTATCGAAAGTATATTGAGTTGGATCTTGTTTTAAAGATAAAAGTGAAACGAACAAAATATTCTAAAGAATCGTTTCGAAAAAATTAACGGGTTGAGAAATATGTTCGTTTTAAGTTAAGAAATTCAAATTAATTAAGAAAGAGAAGGTTTTTGCTAATAAAGTTAAATAAAATTACTAATTGTTAGATATTATTAAATTAGTGATAATTTGGTTTCATCATTTATTCAAATTCATTTATTTATAAAAAAAACCCTTCACAAAAATAATTCGAATACATTACAAAACTATTACCAAAGTCAAAAGACCATATGGCAATAAAAAAAGTTACAAAATTACAAAAAAAATTAATGGACTTCAAATTATTTATTATTAAGAAATAAAAAAGTTTATAAAAGAAAAAAAAAGTATATAAATTATTTTTGAAGCTTTAACTATACTTTGATTTAAAGTGTACGCCAAGCTGTACGAGGAAATAATGTGGCAGTTAAGCTCATATTTTTCGATCCTTTCAATTGAAGTACTCGCTCAACTTCTCACTGCTTCCGAAGCTCCTACGGTTGCTCCCGTTTTTCTCCTCCGCCTTTTCTGGCCAGAACAGCTATCTACGGCAACCGGCGTACGATAGCCATTGCCGTCTTGACTTCATGGCCATGATTAACTCGGTAAATTAATATCATGCCTCCATTGTCTATCTGGCTATAACTGTGCCAATTTCTAGGTCGATTGATATTTAAATTTGGTAAATTATTGCTTTTCCTTTTCTGCTTGTTTCTTTGTTGGCAGCAGTGGAGCTTGTCGGGGTCTTCTAATAGCCCTAGATCTCCATCATCAGAGCCTTACTTATCAGTTTCGGTCACTGATCCTGTCAAATTAGGCAATGGCGTTCAGTCTTACATCTCTTACCGCGTCATTACCAAGGTAATTTACCGTTGGCGTATATCTTGTATGAGCTAAATGGTAATAAAAACATCTGATGAATATTTGAAAATAAAAAAATAGGATTTTACTTTGCGTCATTGCCAACTTATCTTGCTGTATTTTGTTCCAGATATGTTTCTATTTTGGTTAAGCAGGCATATGAAAGTGAAGCTTTAAAAACTTTTTTTGTTTCTCTCTGTATTGTTACTGCTTGAAGTGAAGCCTAAATACCTAAGGGTTTTATTATGCTTACACTTGTACCATAGTAGTGCAACTGCTGTGTGAAAATTTTGGGCATTATGTTGATAAATCAACAAAATTTCTGAAATTATCACCACGAGCAACCAGTCCCTTGGAATACCTTATTGTATCGATTAAGGGGTTGACTTCAAAGGCGTCCATATGATTTTAGGTGTTTTGTGATTTAATTGATTTTTTTTAAATAGGTGTTGAAGTTAAAGATTGTTATATATTGTTTTTCAAATTTTGTTTAATTAATGATAAGTTTGATTTTGGCAGACTAATTTTCCAGAATATCAAGAGCCTGAAAAAATTGTCATTAGGCGTTACAGTGATTTTGTTTGGTTAAGGGATCGTCTCTTTGAAAGGTACAAAGGTGTTTTGATTCCTCCTCTTCCAGAGAAGAGTACTGTAGGTATGAAAATAATTAAGTTTTCTTATTGTTTGTTATCATTTTCACGCTGAAGCAACAATCAGTATTATGTATTATTTTGCTCAATATGTTATTGAACTGTTCTCAACCTTTAAAACCACCGAAACTTTGACGTAATGCAATTTGTTCAGTGTTTGTTTTTTAATGCAGAAAAGTTTCGTTTTAGTGCTGAATTTATTGAGTTGCGGCGACAAGCATTGGATTTATTTGTTAATCGGATAGCCTCGCATAATGAGCTTCAACAAAGCGAGGATTTGAGAACCTTTTTGCAGGCAAATGAAGAGGTGATCTATCTATATCTGGTTCCATTCTTCGTTTTGGCGCAATGAAAATTTACTCAGAATGCTTTGAATCTGTTATTTAGACTTCTAGTTATATACAATAGGACTGACTCTTAAAAAGCTACATTTGTACTGTATTTGTTGGGTTTATTAGCTGGAGCTTATCAAGAAAAAACAATTAGGTACTTGATTAAATTTTAAATAATTCTACTTTAGTACTTTTGGTTTTTTTAATAAGTAACTTACATCTTCTATGAATAAACTGATTACTGTTGAGAATTTGGTAAAATGGCTTTTGTATGCTCAACTTTGAAGAAACTTGATGAATAACGTGTAAAAAATATTCTTCGAAGATAAAAGAGACACAGCTTGAATTCCATTGATAACCAAATTTTGCATTATGAGCTAGCAAAATTTCTATGAAAATATATCATCGACTCACCTTTCAAATTATGTCACTTGTTCTTATTATTCAATTCAGTTTAATTTAGTTTAGTGCTATAGCTTAAGCAAGTCAGTTTCGATTTAGAAAGTTCATTACTCATCTTTTTTTTTTTTAATTTCTTTTCATAATCTCTGGAATTGAGCATCTTCTTTTCTTTTCAAACCTAAACAGTTCCTTTTAGCAGTTTTAACACATCATGTTTTCTAAATTAGCAACTTTTTTGTGATTGAGATTTACGAGACAGATAATGCCTTTGGTAGCCTTGAAATTTTTATTTGCAAATTTTATTTTTCTATGGAGTGTATATACGCATACGCTACATTCTAGAATGAGCAGCAAGCCTGCAACACTATGAATTTCCTAATTACTTTGCATATAGAGCATTGCAAGCCTATAGTTTTTTGGATAAAAATTATTGGTCTTGCATGCTAAGTTGTTAATCAATCACCTAAAGATGTTTGAGATTTGCCAAACAATGCACATAGCCGCAAGGAAAAGTTGTTGTTATATAAATGTGCATTCTGGGTAGATAGCAGACACTTCATCTGGACATTTCAGTGTTCCTATGCTTATTTATGATAAAACACTAAAAAAGGATTCACACTAACAAAAGTATGTCAACCTAGCTTGCAATTCTAATGTTACTACGTTAATGATAGAGCATGTGATTTGTGGTACCGTGGTACTAATATGTAACCTATTTTTCAGACAATGGAGAGATTGAGGTCTCACGAGATTGGTATTTTTAAGAAGAAGCCAGCTGATCTGATGCAAATCTTTAAGGTATGAGTTAGGATAACCGGCAATGGCAAGAATAGTAACAAAGAAATCAGATGAGCAATTAAATGCTGCCACAGACAACTGTAGTGATGTGGATTTTCTCTTTTTTTTCAGTAATCATTTTTTAGAAATTATTTGTTGGCGCTCAGAAATCTTGAAGTTTCGTATAGGGTGCGTGCTTTTTCTGCCAATCATGTGAATAATTTCGGATAATTGTTTTCCACCCAGGGATATAATCTTCATGTTAAATCTTTGCAATGCTGTTTCTAAGGAAAACGATTAAGTTTGATACATATAATTACATGGAAATTAAACTAAACACAGTATTTGATTCTTTTTACTCGTAATGTATTGCAGTTTTATCTCATTTTCAGCTAGTTTGGCTATTTGTGATGTCATCTAGCTATGATATCGTAACTTATTTTTGTAGGATGTGCAAACAAAAGTGAGCGATGTGTTTACTGGGAAGGAAAAACCAGTGGAAGAATCAAATCCGGAATACGAGAAGTTAAAACATTACATCTTTGAGCTTGAAAACCACTTGTCGGAGGCTCACAAGCATGCATATCGTCTCGTAAAAAGACACAGAGGTGACAAATGTGATTTTGTTGTTTTTCAGACAATGGTATAACTTGGTGATCGGTGTGATTGTTTATTTCCTCAGATTTGGGGCAGTCTTTATCGGATTTTGGGAAGGTGGCCAAAATTCTTGGTGATTGTGAAGGCGATTCAGTTAGGAAGGCATTTTCTGACCTTGGAGCAAAAGCAGAGACAGTATCTATTAGGTTGCAGAAAGAGGTAAAATTTTGAATGAATTTTTGATAGAAAGGGATAATTGAAAAAATTATTTGATCATATTTTCTTCACCTATCAGGCCCACCAACTTTTAATGAATTTCGAAGAGCCTTTGAAAGATTACGTTCGTGCCGTTCAATCTATTAAGGCAAGTCCACCTTGCTCCTACCCTGATCGATTTTCCCTTATTTCCTTTCTTTTTTTTCGTTGTTCATTACAGCTGATATCGCAATTTTGTTTGGAAACAGGCCACCATAAGTGAGAGGGCTAACGCCTTCAGGCATCAGTTCGAACTGGCTGAGACGATTAAATTGAAGGAAATTAATCTGTACGACCTTTATCACCCTTATTCCTTCTATTAGTTTGATCATATTTCTTACTGTTGATATTATGTAATAATTTTTAAATCTATTGTCTACAGTGACAACCTCATGTCAATGCAATCGGAGAAAGCGGGAGAGGCCGAACATGAGTACAATGAGGTATATATATATTTCACACTTTTATTCTTAATTTTGCATTGATGAAATTACGTAGTCCAAACTAAAATTCATCTGAAATGCAGTTAAAGGCAGAGGGTGAGGAAGCAACTAGAAGATTTGAGAGCATTGTACAAGTGATGAATGAAGAGATAACACGGTTTCAGGAGCAGAAAACGCAGGATATGGGGATGGCATTTCATGAATTCGCAAAAGGACAGGCTCGTTTAGCGAACAACATCGCAGATGCATGGCAAAGTCTCCTTCCTAAGCTTGAAGCCTGTTCACTGTAATGCGTAAAATGCCATAAAAGAAAGGTTTTTTTTTTTTTGTAAAACTGTGATGTAGGGTATAGGTTACCATCTTGGTGCTGTACGAAATTTGCAAATTGATCACTGTACAAATTCAGGCCTATTACTGTTTCATTTACAGCTCCAGCTTCGGTTTATAGATTTACCATTCATTTGATTTGATTATATGCTTGTAGCTTTGAGTATTGGAAATGATTGAATATATTTTTTTCGTACTTAATCTTTCATGTGGCATCAGACGAAATAACGTAGACAAAAATAAAAGAAACTTCGGCTTCAAAAAATTTAATGATATCCGTCAATAATCGTCTTTCAGTTTGTTGAGTTTTCAGAGGTCCTGCAAAACAAATCCTCGGCCGGAGTTGTTTCCGGCGAAGATTCTTCGACGGTCTAGTCAGTGGTCAGAGTAAAGGGTGTTTTTAGTGAAGTTCTTTTATGATCACGTACCTTTTAGTAGTTGGAGACTTGCCATTTATAGGGTTTGTGTGTGATGATGCCATGCGGGGCCCATCTATGAGAGATACACGTGTGGCCCGTCGCTTGGGGGTCTTGTCTGCCATCTGAGCATTAAATGATTCATCTCTGCCAGTTGATAATGCATTTAATGCGGCAGAGGGGAGAGAAACGTCAGAGTAGTGGGTAGTGAAGGTGATGTCACGGCGAAATGGCGGTGGGTAACGCCGAAGGTTATTTAATTTGGTTCTATACCTCGGCGAGATGTCGTGCTGACATGGTCTCGGCGCATAGTGGTGCCGAGGTGTACAGTTGTTTAACCCATGTAGTTTTTTGGATCTTCTAATGAGCTTGAGGTTTTAATGGGCCTTGATATCAATGCTTAACCACACATGCCAAACTTGGCATGGTTTAAATAAATTATAAAAGTTAAGTGGGCAACTCAAGACTTATTTATCAATTGTCTATTTTTGTTTGAAATCAAACAATATTGAATATTCTAATGTCTAGTTACAATTTTTGATTGCGGAACAGAAGTCACAAAAAAACCACGTAAGTAACTACAAAAAAAATCCAAACAATTATAACTAAATAAAATCTGACACTAACTGACAAATTTATTTCAGTAGATAGGCCAAATAATTGGGTTTTCCAATAAAGATACAAGGATAGACGACGACGACCACGATGACAATAATAATAATAATAATATAAATGATTTTGCAGCCTGGACATGGTGTCCGTTAAATTACAAAAAATAAAGTAACCTTTCAGAATCAAGAGCTTGAAGTTATGCTGTTATGCATCTACGGAAAAATGAATATGCTCTCTCTGTCTGAAATAGGTTCTCACCAAGACACTATATGTTAATGACATTTAAATTTAAAGATTTACACATGTTAAATGAGTTAGAAATACATGTTTTGCATATGTTAACATCAAAGCACAAAAAATTCCTTGCAATTATTTTCAATCATGCCTAATCCAGTATGAATTATCTATGAAGTTTGTTTGAAATTAAAATATCTTTTTTTATCTAAAATAAGTAAAGAACAATCTCCAATACACAATTTCAAAACTGGAAATGGCAAAGGCAGCATCAAACATGTGAACCAATTTAAAAAATGTTATTGGCCAAGTGTTTCATACCGGGAACTCAGTCCATCAATCATCTTAATCAATGTTTAGATTCTTTTCTTGTGATTGGAGAAAAACAATTTCCATTAGAGCTTTGTTTTGTTCAAAGGTACATCCCGGATCGAATTCAAATTCATTTAGAAGGCTTAGATTATAAAAGTATAAAGTAATCTTCTACAAGCAACAATTTATATTGAATGAATTTGGGAAAAAAGAATCTTCGAACCAGTTCTAACAACAATTAGCCTGTATCAGGTACTAAACCCGAATTGGGTTTGATATATTTAATCTTGTAGAGTAGCTTCATCTCCTTAATTTGTGGTAAAGATATGATATGTATGCATTTTACAATGATTTTTCGATGAAAAATACACGACTCTTGCTAAAGCAACAAATCTTCATAGATAACATTACTCATAAAACAACACAATAATATTACAACAAAACAATCTTCATTAAAAAACACAGTTCGGAAAAAATTAATAATTCTTAAAACCATTACATAAAAAATAAATAATCTGCAACCATCATTGGCTCTCTAGGGGGTTAAGGTAAATTAGTCACGAAGGCAAAAATCATGTTACTTTGTATCAAGTGAGGCGATATTTTCAATTAAAAGTTGTAAAAAGGAGCCATAAAACAAAAGGGAACTCGTTGTTTCAAAAAATATTTTTGTATGCAGGGCAGAGAAGATAATTCTTAATGGACAATTTGGAATGTGGGGACGCAGCATATATGACATAACTGTAGTCTTTTTAAGTACATGTCTTTAATTATTGTTCTAATCTCCATTTCGGTTAATCAATTGATTTGGAATATGATCCCCGCCCTAGCTATAACATGACCGTACACAACGGAATATAATTCCCACTTGTCCACTCCCACCTCACTTCCATTTTAACCAACCTTATTGTGAAATTTGTAGAGATATTGTTGATAAATTAGATGATTAATATCAGAATCATGCATAGGAAGGGCTAAATCCAGCAATTTAATCGACACATATACTTGTGGTGAATTATTTCTCTAGTGTTTGAGACTCGTCCTATGATTTGGAAGGTCATGGGTTAGAGACACAAGGAATTGCACAAATTTAAACAAAAAAAATGACATATAATCAGATTAGTCAAGAACCGGTAAAATGACGTCTCCACCCTTTTTGGTCTGTCTTGTACGAGTTCAAACCCAAGTGAACCATGTTAGACTTTTTGGCCGTTTGAATAAGTTAAAGTTGCAATTATGTATACAACTCGATTCAAAATGGCAACTTTGAAACCACATGAATTGGTTAATAGAACAAAGGCCAAAGACTGCTATTAATTTTGGTTCAAGAATTAAAAAGAACTAGGACGCATAAATTGGGTTTGGTGATATGCCTGTTTTAACAACCTCCGAAACAGAGGGACCAAAAACTAATTACCAAATCAGATTGGATAGAAGTGAACCATGTAATATAAGCACTCACATAATAAAATAAAACAAGAAAAGGTTATCTTGCAGTGCACTTGATTATAGACGCCAAACAAAGTTCATGTTGACTTGCCAAACTAATTATGCATTTCACAGTTAAAGTATAACAAGAAGAGAAACATACCAGTATGCAACAGGCGCATAGTAATCAAGGGTCAAAAGGTTGACTTTTGGGCACCAATCGTCCAAGGGGAAAGAGATGGATCACAAGAAGTCCAAGTCACGAAAACATACGGTGATGAAGAGGAGAATGCAGTGTCTATTATTCAGAGCATCTTATCTATGTAAAAGAAAGACAGGCACTTGTGTTATTCTCTACACTAGTTAGTGGAGTAGAGAAATAAAGCCTCTTTATGCAAAGATATATGCATAACTCACTCTCTTTCTCTCACAGTACCCAATTAGATGATAAATGTGCTTTTCTATCACAACAGCTGCACTCATTGATCCCCTCAATCATTTCATTTATATACTTCTTTGCTTCCTTACTTCTTTCTCTGCAACAACTATCTTAACTACTTTTACTCTCTTTTCCCCTTCTCAAATGGCTGCTCCTTACTTTGTTTTTTCCCTGTTTTTCTCACTTTTGTATCTAACCTACTCTCTGCAATCGCAAGCCATCAGTACTAATCAAACCCGGTTTTTCGATCAGATGAAAACCTCCCTGTCGGGAAATGCCCTGTTCGATTGGGACATCGCAGGAGAGAAATCTTGCTGCGATTTTCATGGAGTTGGCTGCAATAGTCGAGGATTTGTCGAGAAACTCGACATAACTGGTTGGTCTGTTTCTGGTCGTTTTCCGGCTGATATTTGCTCTTACCTCCCGCAGTTGCGTGTTCTTCGTCTGGGCCATAACCGCCTACATGGCGACTTCCTTCAGAGCGTCGTGAACTGTTCTCGCCTGGAAGAGCTGAACGCGAGTTTTCTGTATTTAGGCGGAACGCTTCCCGATTTCTCGCCGTTGAAATATCTCCGGGTGCTTGACGTGTCGTACAATCTGTTCAGAGGTGAGTTTCCGATATCGGTGACTAATCTTAGCAATCTCGAGTATCTGAATTTCAATGAGAACGCGGAACTCAACTATTGGCAACTGCCGGAGAACATTTCCAGGCTGGCGAAGCTCGAGATAATGTTGCTGATGACATGCCGGCTGACCGGTCCGATTCCAGCAACGATCGGAAACATGACATCGCTCGTTGATCTTGAACTGAGCGGGAATCTCCTCAGTGGCCGTATTCCGGCCGAGTTAGGGTTGCTGAAAAACCTACAACAGCTTGAACTCTACTACAATTGCCTGCTTTCCGGCAACATACCAGAGGAGCTCGGGAATTTGACGGAGCTCGTAGATTTGGACATTTCGGTCAACAAATTGATCGGAACCATTCCCAAATCTATTTCCCTGCTTCCCAAGCTTGAAGTCTTGCAGCTTTACAACAACAGCCTAACTGGATCAATCCCAGATGCTATAGCCAATTCGACAACCTTGCGCATATTATCGCTTTATGACAATTCTCTTACGGGAGAAGTTCCACGGAAATTAGGGCGTCAATCGGCTATGATGGTCCTAGACTTGTCGGAGAACAAACTATCGGGCCCTTTGCCAGCAGAAGTTTGCACGGGAGGTAAATTGCTCTACTTCCTTGTTTTGGATAACATGTTTTATGGAGAGCTGCCTGATAGCTACGCAAAATGCGCGACGCTTTTACGTTTTCGAGTGAGTCATAACCGTTTGGAAGGGCCGATACTGTCAGGACTCCTAGGTCTTCCCCATGCCTCGATAATCGATCTGAGTTACAACAATTTCAGCGGTTCGATTCCCAACACGTTTGGAAGTGCTAGAAACTTGTCAGAATTGTTTCTTCAGAGTAACAGGATTTCAGGATTTGTGCCTCCTGAAATCTCCGGGGCTATCAATCTGGTAAAGGTTGATATCAGCAATAATCTCTTGTCCGGGCCGATACCTTTTCAGATAGGCTACCTGACGAAGCTGAATCTACTGATGCTTCAAGGCAACAACCTGAATTCTTCCATTCCCGATTCACTTTCTAATCTAAAATCTCTTAATGTTCTTGATATCTCCATCAATAATTTGACCGGAAGTCTTCCAGAAAGTCTGTGTAAATTGTTACCGAATTCTATCAACTTTGCGAACAATCGTCTGTCTGGTCCGATTCCTCTTTCATTGATAAGATTCGGGTTGTTAGAGAGCTTTTCGGGAAATCCAGGCCTTTGCGTTCCAGTCTATGTGCCATCAGCCCCAAATTTCACCATATGCTCACAGAACAATAATCGGAAGAAACTGAATTCCATTTGGGTGGTTGGAGTTTCAGTTGTTATCATAGTACTTGGGGCTCTCTTGTTTCTAAAACGTAAGCTCAGCAAAGGAAGATTCAGGGAACAGGAAGAAACCATGCCATCGTCGATCTTCTCTTACAGAGTCAAAAGCTTCCATCGAGTAAGTTTCGATCAGCAAGAGATCTTCGAAGGGATGATCGATAAAAACGAAGTGGGCCGCGGAGGATCGGGGATAGTGTACAAGATTCAACTGAGTAGTGGAGACGTTATTGCGGTGAAGAGGCTGTGGAGCAAGCGAATGAAAGACCCAGCGGCCGAAAATCAGTTTGTTTTAGACAAAGGGTTAAAAACCGAGGTCGATACGCTTGGAAGTATAAGGCACAAGAACATTGTCAAACTGTACTGTTATTTTTCCAGCTTGGACTGCAATCTCCTGATTTATGAGTACATGCCAAATGGAAACCTAAGGGATGCCCTTGACAAAGACTGGATCAATCTGAACTGGCCCATTCGCCATCAAATCGCACTTGGCGTAGCTCAGGGTTTAGCATATCTGCACCATGATTTGTTGACGCCAATCATTCACAGAGACATAAAGTCAACTAACATCCTGTTAGACATCAATTACCAGCCCAAAGTTGCAGACTTTGGCATAGCCAAAGTCTTACAAGCCAGAGGAGGGAAAGATTCCATTACCACCGCTGTTGTAGGAACGTACGGTTACATGGCTCCAGGCAATTTCCCGATACAACTATTTTAAACAACTTTTTAAACTAAATTGTCTGAATTATTATCAGTAATATGTTTTTTTGTTACTTTTTTTTGGCAGAATATGCATATTCATCCAAAGCAACAACCAAGTGTGATGTCTATAGTTTTGGGGTGGTACTGCTAGAATTAATAACCGGAAAAAAGCCAGTAGAGGCGGACTTTGGCGACAACAAGAACATCATAAGCTGGGTTTCAGCAAAAGTGGAGACCAAAGAAGGAGTTGTGGAAGTATTGGACAAGCAATTAACAAGGTCATTCAGGAGTGAAATGAATAAAGTTCTGCGAATTGCCTTGCGCTGTACTTGCAATACCCCAGGCCACCGCCCAACAATGAATGAGGTTGTTCAGTTGCTAATCGAGGCGGATCCATGTAGGTTTGATTACAAGTCGTTGAATAAGACCAAAGACACATCAAATGCCAATAAGCTAGTCAACAACAATTAACTATGATGCAAAGTCTAGTTGAAATAACATTGCATCTATAGCTTAGTATATAGTCCCTTAGGTATTTACTATAGGAGAGAATTATCATAAAGAGCTCTACTTATTTCTTTGTTTGAGCACGTCATACCATTACCATAGATTCTTTTCTCTTTTTTAAATTTGATACTTTTCCTTTTTGTTTTCTAGCCTGTGCAAGGATTTTATTTGACGAATATAATATAGCAATCAAACATGACTGCTTTATAGTAACGCACAGCATCTATATCTCATGGACTGAAAAATGGAACCACTCCCTAGCTTTTGAGAACTTTGTTTTTTCTCTTTTTCCTTAGCTTTTAATTCACAAAAAAGAGGCTCCCGGAAGAGGCACATTATTGGCTGAGGGTGGAAGGTTTCTGATTCGCAAGGTAGTTTCCTTTTCAAACTAAAGTGGAGTCCTGATTCTAATTTTAATATCAGGAAATTATTCATATGGAGAGGGGGGCCCTTCACCCTTGTTATCCACTGGAAAATAAAAAAGGATTAATAGGGTGAGTGAATGATTGGCATCTATGTCTCCACTCAAGTAAGGGACAAAAAAATTAATCACAAGTTTTTGTTTTTCTTATATTTCTAGTTCCTTTAATTGCCCGGTGGAAATGGAGGGGTAAGGGGTAAGAAAGGAAAAACCACCTTGCTTTCTTCACCCCAGATAGTGAGCAATAATCTCCACTCACAAGTTGGATTGTCTTTTATCTCCAACAGGGATTCTCACTAAGATTCTCCCATTCCCCTAATTAGCAAGTTCTTAAGGAAGAAACTGAAGTAAGCAACTATATTATGATCAACAACAATAGAATACAAAATATTGTGAGGAATTCTATATGGTTGTTATAACTCAAGTTTAAACTAGTGATTGATAATTTTAGAAGGTAGATATAGATATATGGAAGCAAGTTGGCAAAAGCATAAAAATGAGAAGATGTTTGCATCTATATATGTAGAAAAAGAGAGAGCACAACTACACGTGTGGTTTCTATCAACTTGAAGAGTGGTTTGAGGGGTCCTTTCAAAAAGAATAAGGTTCGTGGAAACAAATATATAAATTTCTTTTTTCATGGTGGAGAGACCATAACCTAAAAGAAATTTTAAGAGCAAACTTTGGTTGAAAGAATAGTTCTTGAAGTGAACAAGACAGGGTATAATCCATTTGCTAGGTTATGACAAGGAATTTCGGTCCTGCCCCAATCCCCCTATCCCTATGCATGCAGTAATAATAACTTAATAAGTAAGAAAATTCAAAGCATGCACAGTACATTCAAAATAGGAACTTATTCTTAACATTAATAGTCCTACTGCCCCTTAAAACATAGAACCGTAACGTTAGCAATTGAAGGAAAAGAATTGAGATAAATGGAAGTCACCTGTTTGTGCCACCTGGATGCTAATGGAATTCAGCTTCGGTGACTGAAATAATAAAATAATTAGCAGTATGATTAATTAAGGGCATACATGGTGATAATCATAAGTAGGCTGAACAGATTGAAATTGAAAATTTGGAAGAAACAGTAAAGGCATAATCCGAGTTGTGATAAAACAACAGCAAGTCAAAATTGGGCTATACAATCATATTGTGAAATCCAAGTAATCAGACTCAACGGAATTAACTGAACCTCCATAAAATGAGAATGCAAATGCGAGGATAATGAACTTCTAAGAAGAAAAAAATCGTTCGCGCAATGTGACGAACAGATTATGTGCACTAGTGGAGGTGTTTCTAGCAAGCTGAATTGTGCTGATTGCCGAATCTAGAACTGGTTTACTTAACATACTAACACTATAAACCGAAAATAACGCATTTGGCGACCTGTTTTTCCTCTCCCAAAATTGAAATGCTCTCTACATGACCGGGTATTTAGTACCCTTCCCTGTTCCAACATACATGTATAAATTCCCCTAATTTTATTATTCCATGGGATAAAAAAGGAAAATATATAAGCACACCTGTCGAGTTACCATATATGCTGTGAGGATTGAGGAATAAGTGGGATGTGATTAGGGATTTTTAAGTGTCACTATAAATTATTAATATGATTTCTATAAAGTTTACATTAATTTATGATGTCCGTCAATAAGGGTCTTTCCGCTTTTCGAATCTTCAAAGGTCCTGCAAAACAAATCCTCGGCCGGAGTTGTTTCCGGCGAAGATCCTCCGACGATCTAGTCAGTGATCAGAGTAAAGAGTGTTTTAGTGTTGTTCTCTTGTGATCACATACCTTTTAGCAGTTGGAGATTTGCCATTTATAGGATCTGGTGTGATGATGTCATGCGGGGCCCATCTGTGAGAGATACACGTGTGGCTCGCCGCTTGAGGGTCTTGTCCGCCGTCTGAGCATTAAATGATTCATCTCTGCC